>NSJW01000746.1:0-243430 GCA_019955255.1 Castanospermum australe
GTCAAGGATTTCCATTTCTCTCCTCCAGCTTTCCCAACCTTCAATCAGAGTAAAGTAAACAACTCAGATGCTTATTCAAAAAGGATACATCAGCATACAAGAGGAAGCGATTTAACATGTAACTTACAGCTGATACAGCCTTCACACCAGGATTTTCTGTTTTAAAGGTCTTTCTGAACTCCTCACTATTAGAGTAGAAGATAAGTCAGACAATTTGTCTAAAGGAGCTAAGAGAAGGAACAAAGATAGAGATACAAACAGGAACACAAAGAAAGCACTGGGCGGTCTTTTTGGTTTGTTGGGATCTTTCTTGGCCTTCTTCTCCTTCTTGGGCTTTCGTGCACTACTCTTTTCAGGCTTATAAGCAGCCTTTCGCTTTCCAACCTTTCTGAAAACAATAGAGATATATGTTCCATCACTACACTATTCCTGTAACAGCTGGATGCAACATCAAGTATGTATAATCAGATATTAATAGAATATTTAATATATGCAAATCGCCAGAAAACCAACACCCTTATGGACAAGAAGATATAAAGTTATATGAAAACTCAAAATGCCCCATATTAAGCCACATATGTGTAATGATACAGGAACTAACCGGTCATCAACAGGCTTCAGTGCTTCTTTTGAGGTCCTCACTGCTCCCTTGCCCTTTCCAGTCTTCATTGTTTAAGTTCCTGTACCGAGATTATCTACAGTTGAAAAAACAACGGAATTTGGAAGTTCCAATGAAATGGGAGAACAGATAGATAACACTTGAAGACGTTAAATAGCAAGATTAGCTCAATACATAAACAGGATCCCCAATAAAATTTGGGTAAATGCACCCCATAGGATTAACTGATGCACCCAAATGTCACATATCTACCTAGCCACATCATAATACACACACACACACACCTTTAGGTGATTTTACCTTCAAAATTCAGAAATCAGATACTGAGTTAATAATCAAAAACAGGCATATAATCAACAGCAACAAGCACAGACAAAATTCTCAAGTTAGATATTGGAGCAGCATATATATCCTTTCCCTTTACATCCTTTGGGGCCACAGTAAACAAATTGAAATGGGGAAAAAAAATGAAAAGCCTGGCAAAAAAGCAGATATCATATAGCTTAGTTTATGTTATTTTCTCCTCCTAACTCACTATTTCCCTTTTCAATTCCTACAGAACATAACCCACAAAAATATAAGCAATAAAGAATAAAACTTTGAATTTTCTCAGCTTCCAAACAGAAATTCAAGCCATGAAATTTAACAAAATAAAAAGGGAAAAAGAATATAAGAGATATAGAAGAAAAGGGTTACCTTTGAGAGGATGAAGGACCAGAGGAGCTTACACGCGAAGCAGAACCAAACAGAAACAGAGAATCAAAGCGAGATAGTACCACCAAAAGCAGAGAAAGGCTAGAAACTAAAGAAGAGGGTACGACCGAGTAGACAGGGAAATTGATAAGAGCAACCGGACCAACCGGTAAGTTCTGGAGACTTTGCCTTTGCTGACGCCACACTAGTCCACCCAAGAAATGGGTTTCACCTGCGACAACCGGTTACCTCTCGACAACGACATTATATTAATTATTGTTATTCCTTTTCAATAATTAATTAAATAACTTTCTAAGATACGACCACAATTTATACAATAATTACCTATTTCTCCTCACAAACCTTTTTGTAATGGTAGTTTTTTTTTTGGTATTAGTAATGATAGGCGTTTTATTATTATAATAATATTATTATCGAATAATATTAATAATAAATTAAAATTAAATTAAATTTTTTTATTATATGAAAGTGAATAATTCTAGTAACTTGTCATTATTTTCAAATTTATATATATTTTATATTATTTAAAAGATATTTAAAATAATTTTAAATTTTTTAATTAAAATATATATTAATATTTATTGTACTTATCTGAAAAAGAAATTAATTTTAATTTTTTTAATATACTTATCTTAAAAATAAATTTAAAAGAATAATATTATTAATAATAATTTTATTTAAATTGTATTAATATTTAATATATATATTTTAAAATTATTAAAAAATATTAAAAAAGTATAATTTTATAATAATAATTTTATTTTAATTAAATTAATATTTAATATATTTTATTTTATATTATTTTATTAAATTCAAGTTAATTTTATTATATGTATAAATTATATTTTTTTATGATTAATAACCTCATGAATTATTAAAATATTTATGAAATATTAATTATTAATTATATTTTATATATTTTAAATATTTATTATGACAAATAATAATTAATAAATATTTAATAACTCATTAAAAAATTATATATTGAATGAATAAGTGATTTTTAACATTTTGTCTTATCAATATAAGTCAATTTTAACATATTTATGTGAAATCTTATCTCACTGTGTAGCCCTATTCATGTTTAATAAGTGATTAAGAATATGGGTACTAAAAAAAGAGTATGGTATAAGTTTAGCGTAAACCTTTCTTTTAAACTAACGAACCAACTCCGGTCAATCATTAGTTTGGGCCAATTAGGTCCTATTCAATTTTTAATTCTATTTATAAGTCATCAAGATAAACTTTTAATTTGTACTCTAATATTTTTAAACCATACAAATTCTTCACATATTTCAATAAATAAATATATATATATATATATATATATATATATATTAGCAGTCATTTGTTATTTATGAGTAAATTTTAATGTATGTTTAATTTGATTAATTTTTAAATAAGTAACTCTTTTTAAAAAAAAATTTAAATAAAATTTTAATTATAAATTATTTTAAATATAAAATAAATTAATCTAATAACATATTTAATCATCTATGTGAGCAGAGTGATAATCAAACAAAATGAAAGACAACGCCGTGCATTTGTGGCGCGTCCTATCAGTTGACACGTGGTGTGAACAGAAAATCTAAACGCATGTAACTAGTATTAAAAACTGTTAATTGAAAAATAAATTACTTGCATGGATTATTCCCATGCCATTTACACACATTTCTGTTCATTCCTGCATGCATAAGTGTTTTAAATTTTATACGATGAAGTCAATATGAGACAATATCTTTATACGATAAATTTTATAATATATACATATTTATATATTTTTTAATTATTTAAAATAAATAACTATATTATCATGTCTTAAATCCATCGTGAATCCTTTATCAAACAAATCCATAGTGAATTCAAATGTATAATAACACTATTCATACCAATTAATGCTATATTCTCTTAAACAATTTTTTTAATTATCTCTTCATACCTAATAAAGTAATTAATAAATAAAAAATAAAATTATTTAATGTCTTAAAATTTTAAAATATGTTTAATAAATTTTTCATTTAATAATTAGATGATCATTAGGTTAGTGGATTAAGAAAATATAGATTTATTCCAGGGCCAAATGGACCAGCTTTTTCGTTTTTGTGGTTCTAAATGGACAAGCTTTGAATTGGTAGTTGGTGCTCATAGACATGGACATGGTGGACATGGCAATAGTGAAACCTCCAGAAACCCATTATGGCTGAACTGTGGACTCAACGAGATAGAGATTGCAACGAAGTGACTGACGGTGTTGGAGTGCCTATCCTAAACTAGCTTTTCTAAATGAAGACCAAAAAAAGCTTTTCTAAACTCTGCCTCAAAAGTTGATCACCGCAAGGGTATGCAAGTTGAATCCCCACAGAAGGAGGCCATAACCCTAAAAAACTAAAATTCTAACTCTTATGAATCTATCTAAAAGGAATTCATAAGATGTGTGTTGAATCATTAGAATGGTAATAGCACCAAGCTTTGATTTGTTCTTGCCAGGCACTTCTCAAGTTATTTGTCTTTTAAGGAGGAAAATTCTATCTTGGTGATTAATATTATCAAGTCACTTGCTCCAAGTCATGACTCTTCAGAAGCTTCAAAATTGATTTTTTTTCTCCCACTTTCTTTGCTTGAGCGAATTATTGTTTAGTAAAATTGCTGACCATTTTGCGCTCGGGACTATGCATATAATCTACCGCAATTTTTCTAATAAATGTGTGCTTAACATAATAAAAATACAGTCAAAAATCAATTATTATAAAAATATAAATTATTAGATGAAGATAAATAAATAATTTTATATTTTTAATATGTTTATCTCATACCTTATTTTGTTAATTACTTAATTATAAATATTTTTATAATAATATAAAAAAATAAAAATATATAAATAATTTTAACTTCTAATAAATATTAGTACACTAAATTAAATAGGAGTAATAGAACCACAATGATTTCTCTTTTTTTTTTGTTGTTTTGTCATTGATCTATGATATTGACACAAATAAAAATCTATATATACAAGCAGACTAATCACAGAAAAGGAATTAGATTTTTACATATCTGCAATGCAATCCATGTTAATAAACAAACAACAACTCGATTATTATTTTTTAGTCATAAAAATTTTATATTTACGTAATGAAAAATTATGAAATATCAGTTGTTTCTCTCAGCCACGACCACAAGTTCTCACCGAAGCAGCA
This sequence comes from Castanospermum australe, assembly GCA_019955255.1. Lineage (NCBI taxonomy): Eukaryota > Viridiplantae > Streptophyta > Magnoliopsida > Fabales > Fabaceae > Castanospermum > Castanospermum australe. Next base: position 4,528 of record NSJW01000746.1, read on the forward strand.
CCTCGAAGGACTAGAGTGGGTCCAGTGGGGGCCCACATTGGCACGACCAGATAAACATAAGGATAAGTCCTATGCCTTCTCCACCGTCAGATGGATACGCTCCTAAAACCAACGGCCATAAAGCGACAACGTAGATTATCCAATATCACTTCCTTCATCGAATATGTATCTCCTATTCTCTCACTGTCTCTTTCCTGCATTTAGTTCTCCAATCTCCATTTTCTCTCTCTCCGCGCACCACCGGCGCACGTTAGCACATAGCCATGGCCGCCACCGCCGCCGCCGCCGCCACGTCTTCCATCATCGGAACGCGCCTCCCCGACGTGCACCCCAATTCGGGGAGGGTTCAGGCCCGATTCGGGTTCGGCACCAAGAAGAGGCCCAAGAAGGCCGCGAGGCCGAGCTCGGACCGCCCGCTGTGGTACCCGGGAGCGAAGGCGCCGGAGTGGCTGGACGGGAGCCTCGTGGGGGACTACGGGTTCGACCCGTTCGGGCTGGGGAAGCCGGCGGAGTACCTGCAGTTCGAGCTGGACTCGCTGGACCAGAACCTGGAGAAGAACCCGGCGGGCGACGTGATCGGGACCCGAACGGAGGCGTCGGACGTAAAGTCGACGCCGTTCCAGCCGTACAGCGAGGTGTTCGGGCTGCAGAGGTTCCGGGAGTGCGAGCTCATCCACGGAAGGTGGGCCATGCTGGCCACGCTCGGCGCCCTCACCGTCGAGTGGCTCACGGGAGTTACCTGGCAAGACGCCGGAAAGGTACCTTCTGTCATGTAGTCTAGGCCAAATGCGTGCCTTTGTTTACGCTTTACAGAATTGGCTTCTTGTTCTTCTATTATGCCTCGCGCCCTTGTTAAAAATTGTTTCCAAAACTCGTTAATTTTTTTTTTGACAGATTTTAATTTTTTTATATTTTTAAATGAAAAAATAGAAAAAAAAAAAGAATCATCTCCTTTTAAGAGCTCATTCATGCGCAACACAAATTTTATATCCGAAGAATTCACATTAATTATGAGATTCACTCATATTCAAATTTACTTTTTGTGTGTTTTTTTTTGGGATTTTTTTTGTGTTTTTCTTTCGTAATAAAATCATCTTCTCTTATTTAAAAACGGGAGAGAAAATCCAAATAAAAAAACGAGTCTTGTCTAAATAATGTTAAAAACTAAAAAAGTAATGGAGTTATTGATTTTTTTTGGGGTACTTTTAATAATTAATTAATATTTGATAATTTATTTGAAATATAAATATTTAATTTCAAATATCGCAAAACACTTAAAAGACAAATAAAAAAATATGAGTATACACAACTCCCTAATTTAGCAATGCCAATACTTTGAATATCGCAGCAATTATTCCATTTTAAAATCGGATTCCACTGCACCCTCTACACTTTTTAGTCACTCTCATTCTCTCATTAAATCTTAGATCTCTTGAACAAAAGTTATTTCTTGGCTTCAAGCTAAAGTCATTTTTTTTTCCTCTCTAAAAAGTTGTGTGTTCTTAATTTTAAAAGAGCAGAAAAGCTCTAATTTTCATTCTCAAAATTCAAACCAAGCGAAGAAAACACCACGTAGTTAACTAACAAAAGGAGCACTGTGGTTTCAGGTAGAGCTGGTAGAAGGGTCATCGTACCTGGGGCAGCCACTTCCATTCTCAATCACGACACTGATCTGGATCGAGGTTCTGGTGATCGGGTACATCGAGTTCCAGAGGAACGCGGAGCTGGACCCGGAGAAGAGGCTGTACCCGGGGGGCAAGTTCTTCGACCCGCTGGGCTTGGCCGCGGACCCCGAGAAGAAGGCCACCCTGCAGTTGGCGGAGATCAAGCACGCGCGCCTTGCCATGGTTGCCTTCCTTGGCTTCGCAGTTCAAGCTGCCGCCACCGGCAAAGGCCCCCTCAACAACTGGGCCACCCATTTGAGTGACCCTCTTCACACAACCATCTTTGACACTTTCTCATCCTCCTCTTAAGCCTTGTATAATTACCACTTCAATATTCTGTACCTCTTTGTAAAAGACAGTGACCCTTCGGCTTTGGGTTGTAAACCTTTTTACTCAGCTGGTTTAGTGCTTGTGAAATTTGTAGCATGAATTGAAGAGGCTAAGCAGAATCAGAATCCATGAAATTATCAGAGTGCTCTCAGATAAATGTTAATTAAGGATATCAGAATCCATGAGATCAAGGGGAAAGGATAGTGAACAAAAAGATTGATCACACTGAATTCACATTATAAAGGTTAAATGGTTGCAAATTGGGATGAAGTCATGGAAGAGTTTCTGTTCTTCTGATGCTGCATTTTGGCTCCCAAGTGTTTGTTGCATGACGTGATCGACAGCTTAACAAGTCACCCAAAAAGAATAAGGCATTAGCTACATTTATAACAACGGGTATTGTGATGAATAAACTATTTCAAAAGTAATGATGTCAAAGTTTAAGTTATTTTAAAAGTTTAAGTTATTATGTAAAAATATATTAATAATTTTATATTTTTAATAATAGATTATTAATATTTATAAATAGTTATTTATGTTTTATTTATTATAATCATGATTTTTTAGTATTATTTTTATATAATTCAAATCTTGCATTACAAAAATGGTGTTTTTGATTAAGAATAATAAAAATAAAAGTCGAAACAAATATATTAACTTTTAAGTACTTGATCATTAAAAAGCATGTAATTTCCAATGAAATGTTCACATAATACCTTGGTACTCAACATATGATTGCACATCTTCCAACAAAAGGTGTGCAACCAAAGGTTGTTGGGGATCGTGGCGCCCCATATGGGACTAAGTTCAATTTGGCACTTTTTTTTTTGGCTAAAAAGATTTTTCACATTTTGATTAACGTGATGTATTTACATAACATATTAATAATGAAATTTTGTTATTTATTTGTCTTTCTTTTTTGTTGTATAAATTTATGATTGAGAATGACAAAATATAAAATGACCTAAATGAACATTTTAAGTTTATTCATAAAATTGAATTACTATTATGGAAGGAAAATTATTTTATAATATATGAAAATTAATACTCTGATTTTGTGATTTACTAACTTGTGTTGTGTTATGGATATAATCACATATAAAAGTAATTGTGTTTGGATCAAGTAAGAGAATAAATTAATTTTTTATTATTTATTATTTAATTAAATAATTACTTTTTGAAAATCAAATCGTATGATCCTTATTTTTATCTCACTCATTCGTATCTATACACATTATGGGTATTAGCTCGCTTATAGTTTCTTGAATGCATTACGTCGTTTGATGCACTTTTTCTCAAAGTTTACGCTTCCTTTCTCTCAACGCTCGTTGATGTTGAGAGAGATTCAAAGCAAATAGGGTATAAATGAACAAACAAAGGATCCCTTATTCAGACAATTAAGTTCATGTATTTATCATGTATAATTGCTTGTTAGTTAGAAGTCTTTTTTTAAAATAATTTCTATTTTTTATTGAAGATCAATAGTTATAGCTGAATATTAATAAAACTAAATTTTCGGCTATGCTATAATATACATATAAGTTTGTATTAGCATTTATTTAACTTACATATACTTTTGCCTAATTATTTGAAAGACGCTTATTCATTTATATAAACATTTCTCTCATCAAAAAAGTCATTTAATTACCACCGAAACCTAATCCCATTTTTTAAGAAATAATGGATATAGATATGAATAAGTGAGAAAAGGATGAGAATCGCATCATTTGATTTTCCAAAAATAATCATTTAATTAAACAATAAATAATGAAAATAAATCCAACAACCAGTATATATACATGTAAAAAACCTTCTGTCCTCCGACCTAACTTATCGTAAATCATAAATGAATAGTTACTAACTTCATCCGTCTTCCCCTGCTATCTACAAAGTCACTCCTGCTTAATGGCACATATTGCAAGCAGAAAGATCTAAAAGACAAATCTAAACCCAAATGGAAGGCTGGAGCATATGTCTCTGTCACTCAGCATTGATGAACTACCTCACATAAACATGGGGGGCTTGTGGACTAGTGAGCTCTTCAATGTAATTTGAATGAAATGGGTATAGTATTGGACCGCGATTGCAAGTTAACATGTATTTACAGTTCGAGAAACTCCTGCACAAACTGACAATCATATATATAAATTGGAAATTCAAGAGTATGAATTAGCTTCCACTAGTAGGCAATCACCACTGCTGAGGAAAAGACATGAATATAGGATCTGGCACAACTAGAGGCAACTTGTCAATGTACAGAAATAGCCTCGTTAAATTCTCCTTGTTGATTGAAGCCAAGTCATCCATCTCACTGCTGCTCATGTAGATCCAAAGGTCACCAGAGTTTACTCTTTTAAGACTGTCCCGACAGAAAGGGCAAGATTGAGATCGTGCATGCCTAAACCAATAGCAAAAAAAGACAAAAAAAAAAAGAAGAAAGAATCCTTAGAATATTATAGTAACAAATTTGATGGCCAATAGAAAAAACTATTTTCTTAGAAACTAAATAGAGTGTAGCTTCACTCAGTTTGGTGTGAAGACAATATCAGCAAAATTAATTTGCCAAAGAAATCAAACATCTTTGGAAAAATTCAGAGGCCTATCATTTCTGTTCAGTTAAAAATTCCACATTAGGATGAATCTACTAATCTTCCAATGGAATAGATGAGAAACTATTTGTACATTTTGAGTTTTGACAACAGAATCCTACACAATCTACCTCTGACAAATATTGTTACACAATGACAAACATTAGTCGGCATGAGAAGGTCTCCAGATTTCATGTTTGGTTTAGAACATAAATGAGTATCACAAATAATTTACTAACCCATTGGATTGCAACTAGCGTGAGCCACAGCCTAGACTGAAGACATGTCTTCCATAAGAAGTTGGACATCAGAACAATGGCAGATCCTTTCTTTAATATTTAGTTCTATTCTAGGCCTAAAATAAATACAATCAGTTTGCTTCCATTCTAAGCTTCAGTACCAAAGAACATGTTCTTTGGCATCAATATTCAATACATGTCTATTAAATTACTATCCTAGATGAGTTAGTTTGTTTCATTCAATTGTTTTAGCTTTATTACCATTTTATCATTAGAAATATTTTCAGTATCACCAACTCAAAGTCTAAGGAAAGTTTGGGGAGATGATATATGATACACCAAACTCTGATATAAGTATCAAAAACATTGTCAAAGTTTGCTTACCAGTTTCGGTAGCATTTCATACACATTGAATGGTTGCAATTGGGCAATACCACCTTGCTGTTCATCTCCATGCAAATACCACATTCTTCTTCTCTCTCTATATCAATTTCAGAGAGTTTTCCCTTTCTCATCACGTCTTTTGGTTTGTACTTAGTAGCACATAAATCTTTTTGTTTCCTGTCTTCTACAGCAGTGATTCCTCTGTGGAGTTGCAATAAAGAGGGAAAGATCACACCTGTAATTAAAAAGTGTATGATGGAATTACTAAGGTCTACACTAGGAGAAATAAGGGGAGTAGGGGATCAACACCCAGGAGCTAGGATGAGGAAATCATAAAAGAATATTCACTTGTGGACCCATTTACACTGATGGGCTCTGAAGCATAACAGATGGGGACACGTGGTAATGGAGAGAGAGGATTCAGTTGGAGGAATGGTATAAGGAGAGTGAGAAGGTAGTGGGAGAGGTAGGCAAGAATCTAGTGAGGAAAGGATTGGGAGGAGCAGGCCCTCGAAGCTCTGCATTTTCTGTTTTTGTTCTTTTATGTTGAGTGTATTTTCCCTTTTTCTGTAGAAGAAGAACAGTCCAGTGTTATATAAATAAAAAATAGAGATTATATTTCTGGTATCCTATCAGTGTAAAAGCAATCAAATTTGGATTATGACGCACTTTTCTAAAGGAAAGTAAAAACCATTGAAGTGTATCATATGAATACATTGCGTGGTTTCAAGTAATTGGCCGTTATTTCAATATGACTATTCACTTACCATAGAACTCCTTCAGCTGGCTTTTCTTTCATAAATGGACATGGTTGTCTTACCATCATCATATGCCTGTGACAATCCCAACACTTCATCACAAGCTTGACTATGGATTACACGTTTCATAGTTGTCTTTTCAAAGGTAAAGGGGATAGGAAGTGTTAACAGATATAGAGATAAGGGGCAGCGTATGCACCTTGTATATGAGAATTCTAAGCAATCCCAAGGCTCCAGCAAGGTGACAGTCAGTCCACTGAACCAGAAAAAGGAAAAATTGAGCAGCAGGGCTGTAAGACAATCTCATTTGGAGGCAGGCGCCATCACAGTCTCTTGGATAATCAGAAGCTCTGTACCAAAATATGTTTTGCACAATGAATAGGTTAAAAAACGTCATACAATGAGAATTTCATTTTTTGGTTGAGAATTTCAGTATTGAAACATTGTAGGGAACATCAAGTTTTAACAGATTTGATTCATACCAGAATTTCACAGGGTTAAGCACTAAAATTTATAATAGCCATATAAAAGCTTCTTTATAGCCTTAATGACAATGCAGCCTGAATTCCCTAGTCAACACATCTCATGTTGATGTGCCACAAATACAAGTCTTATGCAGTAGTGTTCAAACAAAAATTGAGGGCTAGAACAAAATATAACTAAAATTGAAAGTTGGGAGTGACACTGGCAATTCAAACAGCCATAAAGACAAATAAGTATGCTTTTATTTGCTAAATATAAAGTGAAATGTGATGTGCCCTTGAATTTTGCATAAAAGCCCCTACCACTATAACCAAATGAATTCAGTTATCATGATGGGGGTCCTCTCTACAAAAAGAGCACGCGAAATTGGTATGAACGGGGGCACACCATGGAAAACACCAAATAATAGCACTGCTCAATCTCCTCCAAAATGACATGCAAAACTTACTTAAAAGAAGGTTGAAATAAAGGCATATAAAGCCAGCCAAAGGATCCTGCCTTTTTTCAGGCATAGAAAAACATTTATTCAACCAAGCTTTCCTTCTTCTTTGCTTCACCCAGAATATGATTTGCTTTATATTCTTCTTCCCCTCCCCCTCCCCTGCCTTTCATTTCCTTCAACTTAATTTTTTTTTTTTTTCCTTCTCTAATTAAGCCCCCATCTTAGGTACCGTACCATTCCCTGGTCTTTTAACACCAGCTTTAGCCTCTTTTTTTTTTTTTTAGTTTTTAAGCAAACCCATGAAATTCTAAAATGAGAAGGATACCTGCAAATTGGACAAACAGAACATCTAAACTAGAGCAGAACAATACAGAACTAAATAACAATATACAAGGTTTCCAAGTTTCAACCATTATAACCCACTAATTACCTCTGCAAAAACATGCAGACAAAATTCTACACCCAACCTCATAAAATTTAGCATCTTCCTCAAAATCCCACAAATTTTGAAATGGGATAGCATCGAAAATCACCCAATTCAACATTATTATACAATAAAAAATCAAAATTTTCGGTTCAGATTGGACAGAGAGAGAGAGAAAAGGGGGGGGGGGGGGGGGTTACATGTTATTGGCGAACTGGATGTCAGCTTCAAGAGCTTTGAGGGAATCCTTGAAAGACTTAGGCATCTCCTCTCCCCCTTGTTGTTGTTGGACCAAAACCCATTCAAAAAACTTTCACAGCTGAGTCTCACAGAGTCACAGGAAACTGATAAACCCACAAAACCCAAAACTCCCACGATCAAATTCAACTGGTTTTCCTCGTATCCCTGCGAAAAAACAACAACCTCGGAGCAATCAAAGGAATCGCATGGGAAGAGGATGTAGGAGTTTGTAATGTGCTGTGGGAGGGAGAGTGGGAAAGAAAGGGGTGGGAGGGGTAAGGGATTGTTTTGCCGGTTTTTGGCTTGGAGCACACGTAACCCTTTTAATAACTAATAATAAATAGATAAAATGAATTTCTTAACTTTGTCATCGACAGATTTGTAGTGGAATTACGAAAGGCCACTTCCCTTAACCCCAAGATTCCTCTTCAATTTTGTTTCACCTCACCCAACGGTGACGTAGTTACGCCACTAGCCACTTGCCGTTCAACTTGGGCGTCTTGCTATTTTTTTTTTTTTATTTTCATCGTCAAATCTAATTTTCGGATTAGGAAATAATTTCAGTAATTGTCTCTTTATTATCTTAAATATTTTAACAATTTATCAAATAGTTTCTTAGTTCTTAACTAGGGATGTTGTCACTTTCAAATTTGTATATTTGAGTTGGATTGGATTTCAAATTCACACAAGATGAATTGGTTCATTGGTTGGTCGAGTTTGAATTCAATTTCTCTGTTTTTTTTTTTAATACAAAAAATCTCACTTCAATTGTTTTAATTATGAAAAAAAATTAATAATAAAATAATAAAATAATGTCATTTTATTAATAAAAATAAATTATTAAATTATATAATGTAAAATAAATTAATAAGTAATAATATATATGTAATTACTTCGTAAAAAAAATATCTAAATGGATGAAAAGAAAAATAAACCTTCAATGCCTTGAATGAACCACTACTGTACCATGTCAAATCATTTTTATATAATATATAAATATATAGATGAGTATATTGCATAATCTCTGACGAGATTTATTAAACTTATAAGAAATATTATCTAAATTTAAATACTGATATTTTCTTTTTAAAATTTATAAGACATCTATTTTTAAAATTTAAATATTTTTAAACAAAATATTTTTTGTAATACTTTTTATAAATCAACAAGTAAAATCATGCTATCTGGAGGTCAATGTAATATTCAAAGGCAAAGACAATAGTGTTTCTATATGTTTTGGAAATCTTATTGATGGCCAGTGTAATTCACGTACTCTATATAAACATATTGAGACAGACGGAGGTCAAATCTATTAATATATGTGTAAATTAAAATTAATATTATACTAATAAAATGTTTTTAAAATGATATTTTACAAAAAGTATCTTAAAATTAAAGATTTTCATCAGGCTTATTTTATTATAAGATTTTATTAATTACAAGTTATTTTGAGACTAATTAACGATCAAGCAAAAGTGATGTATTTGGAATCCTAAAAGGGTAGGCAGACCTTTTGGGACATCCATTTATAAATATACAATTGATTTTATACTCTATAAATATATCTTCAAAAAAAATATAAACTACACCTTTTCACATAAAATAAATTAAAATCTTAATTAAATTATTATAAAAATGTGTGTTTATTTTATATACAAATTATCTTTCATTAAGTTCAAACATAGCTTTTTTTTTTTTTGGGTTACAAGAATAGCTTAATTTTATGATTACTCTCGCTCAGAGCATGCATTTTAATTTATACTCTCTTCCTCGCCTCATCAGGTTTAATATCTATGTTTTCATAAACAAATAAAATTGTACGAAATTTCCAAATCAGTAGCGAGATTAAGTACTAACAATTTATTTCTTCTTTTCTTATTGTCGCAATGCACTCAAAGAATTAAAAATCCTCAAAAGATTTATAAGAAATCTTTATAGTATAAAATGAGGCTATTATTAAGTGTGATGTTTTTACTATCAGAAATTAACCTAAATATTATGCTTTTAATATTAGAAATTAGTGTTACGACGACACTTATATTAAATCAGGTTATTGAATAAGGAGTCGAGAGCTTAGAGCTTAATTGCTTGTACCTTCCCATGACAATATGTAAAATATCCAAAATGTCTACCCTTCCAGCTATTCTCATCAAGCACATCAAACTTGCAAGACCAAAATCTGTATGCTAGGAATCAAATTACCGTTCTAGCAATATAAAAGAGGGCATTATTGAACTTCTCTTTCTCTCTCAAAATGATAAAATTCAATGCATTTAATTTTATATATAAATGCTAAATTATATATAAGTCGGTAGTACAGTCCTATGAGAATATAGTCAGGTTTTCTTTCAAAAAGGAGTCAAAAAGTTCAAATTTTACTTAAGACTCAACAACAATGTTTAACCTTTGTATTCGAATTGTAACAACTTTTAATGTATTAAATAACATAACTTTATAATTAAATTAGCTGGGCATGTAGGTTAGGGAGTTGTAGCATGCATGGTGGAGCTGTCAACAAGGCAAGCTCAATTTGGAGAGCAAAGTCATAATGCATGCATGCCACGAGGTGTTTACACAGTGTAGGCATTTTACTGATAAATAGTTGGATGAAAAATCTTTCTAATCTCATATTTTGCTTTATGCCATTTGACCTTTGAGCCAATAATTTTTGGTAAAACCTATAAGCCAAGTATGGAAACTGTAATAGCAATATAGCACAACATTGTAAAATTTGGATAGGCTCGGTTGGTTAAATATATATTGGTATTAAAGCTCCACATTGCCTGTCTTAATTTTCGGAATGCAATTCATATATTTGTTAGACAACTCCACTTAACACCAATTGATTTTAAGTTAGAATTTAATATAGTATCAGCCTATCTGTGTCACTTATTCCGCTAGGCCTCACTTGAGGAGGGCCAATACCAATTAGTTTTAAGTTAAAATTTAATAATGTTATTTTTATATTTCATTTTGACACTTTTTTTATATTTGTTTTTTATAGAAAAAAAGGAAAAAAGTGAAAAAAATGAAGAAAAAATAAGTTTTTCTTTCACAATGAAAGTGAACCATTTGTTGAATTAGCTGCCATGCATGATCAATTTGTTTATATGTATATTATGTTCATATTTGTACATATGATAGGGTTTAGACTACATTAAATTTATTAAAATTATAACTGAGCTCACTTAAACATTTTTTTATAAGACACAAGCTTTTTCACATCATTTAGGATATATATATAACAATTAGTGTGAAAAGTATTTCTTTAAAAATGGCCAATTATGGAAACTCTGAGCACTCATTGGATTAGTAACCAGGCAAGACTAATTAAGAGGCGTTTTAATACTTTAATCGGGAATGATTTTAAGGGGTCCCATTGCTGGCCTGATTCATCATTATAGAATGCATTCAAGGTTGGTAAAGAATTAATAGGTCATGATTTTAACAGGTTTTGCAACATTATTATATCTAACCACTAACTTGTTGGCTTCAGTTACGTAACGAAGCTGACAAAGAGATTCATTATTATTGTTGGTGATTGTTTTGGAGGATATTCCTTTCACAATGAAAGTGAATCAAGAAATTGGACATTGATTTGTTGGATTGTTTAATTATTTACGGCAGTTGAAGGGGACACTGTGTATCTTATGTTCTACCATCTTTCTTCAATAGAAATCATCCCATGAAGGAATCTAGTAACCCTATAATACAATATTATTCTTTTTTATTAACAATTTTGGATTCCTAGCCAAAACAAAAAATAATACATAATTAATTTGGACTTTATACTTGCAAGTAAGATGGTAGATCAGTTCTTCAAGGCGCTGCAATCTCTTAATCCTATGCATTTCAAAATGATTGACCATAAACATATTTTATATTTTAATTTACTGATAGTAAACAACCACTGTCTCCTTTTGATTTGCCATTTTGAATGTTTTTAACATGTGTGTCGCATGTTCTGTCAGGCATTTGTGGAGGGAAACTATTATGTTAAAGTCTCACATTGTCTGCATCAATTTTCAAAGCGCAGTTTATATATCAAAACTATTTTTACTTTCAGCTAATGAATTCATGCTCAATTTAATCATTATAGGTTAAAATTTTTAAATCTAGTGCATGCAAGAAAAGAATTATTTCATATCAGTCTCCAATTTACATAAATCTTTTTTTTTTCTGGTACAATAATTTATATAAATCTTAACAAAATTAGATTTGTATACCTTAAATCGACTTGAAGTTATGCTAAGTTTATATAACTTGATCAGCAGACTAAAATGGATTCTAAGCATCTTCTAAGCACATCTTAGAAGTATACTTGAGCATTCAAGGACTTGGAACAATTTGCACAAATTCTCTGTAGTAGTATATATCATCATTTGTCCTCTGCTTATAAGCTCTTTCCTAGCTTTTCCTAAACCTATCATCTGTCATAGAAGAATAATACTACCCACAAACAAGCAATAATATTTCTTTAAACAAGAATACAAGCAAGTTCCCCCAAATATGAACAATATAAGGAGCTTTCTCTGATAAATCTTAAATAAATAGCTAAATTCCATTAATTATTACAAGAGATATGCTCTTGGAGGATCAATTAACTTGATTTCTTTGTAAGAAAAATTATATGAACCACAACGGGGAGGCTTAAGCGGGGAGTTACCAATGTGGACTTGACACCATATTTTGATCCAAAACTTTAAAACATTAAATTTATGAGCCTTTCTACTTATATAATCCTTACTCAATCTATTCATATTTTATGTGGGACATCTTTCACTCAAATTTAAATTTCTAATATTGTTCACCAGTTTCCAATGGGACTCTCACTCTCTTATTCTCTCACTTTGAGCTTACTTTGTACAAAGCAATACATGTCTATGCTGATGCTGGAATTTCCCACTTACATGAATGTGAGCAGCTCTGTCTGTTGAAACATGATATATATAAATAGGAAATAGCTGCACTCCATTGATTGTTACCGGACATTCTCTTAAAGGATATATAAATTGGTCTATTTTCACTCTACTGCTATTAGTTATATTGCATTGGTTACATAACCTTTGCCCTTTGGTTCACTCCTTAGGTGACAAAGAACTACAATTTCCCTTTCATAATGATATGGGTAAGATGCAAAATACTTCTTATAACTTTCTCTCATATGCAATTTATACTTTGAATTTTAGACAGGGTAAAAAAAGTATTTAAACTTTATTAAATGTGCAGAAAAAAAAATACATTCAAATTCATTAATGAAAATATTATGCATCCGTCATGTACTCACTTAAAATGATAAAACAAAATGTAAAAACATTCTAAAACTTTCACTTATATGCTATCTACTCCGAATTTTAAAAAATGGTCAAAATACACATTCATTCTTCCATGAGAACTCCTTTATCTAACATGCCTCTGGCTATTTGGCTAATGAAAAGCGCAATGATAAGTGTTGATGTAAAACAATCTTATATAATATTGTTAGACCTCAAAAGTCAACTTATCCACTTTCCAAAAACAAAATTGATTAAACTCTTGGGTTTTAAAATATATTCTGAGGGAAAATATTTTAAATTACTATATAGAATAAAATTAGAAAAAGCATCCAAAGATATGTGCATTAAGACAACATTAATAGAAAATGTGAATAGAACTAATTAAGTCCTTACAATTGAAAAGAATATTGTATGTTTCATCTTATCATTTTAAGCACGTGAAGGGCATATAACAATTTTTGTTACTGAATGAATGTATTTTTGATGAAAGAGGTTTTTTTCACATTTAGCAATTTTTTTAGCTTTTTTAAACTCAGATGCACGTAATTAAAATTGAAGGAATTTTTTTTTTCATTTTTTATCGTACAGATTTATATAAAATTATTGCTTTCTCCATGTAGACTCTCGATGAATACATAATTTAATTGATGTCTTTTAAGTGGATTTAAATCTCTTGGTTTTGTAGCTAGAAACAGTATGGGACAAGTGTATGGCTGCGTATCTCTCCCTGTGTGGATGATGACCAATTCAATTCTACTAGAAGCTCGTGCCATAATTGAAGTTCCAAGATTTGCTGCTGCACAAAATTGGTCTCCCATAGAGAGTGACTGTAAGAGAGTAGTAGTAGATGATTTGAAATCAGGGATTGCTGATTATTCAAAATTAGGTGAATTGTATGATGATCTCTTTCCCACTCGTCATATTACCGTTTTTTCCCTAAAAAGGCATAGATTAGTTCGATGGATTCAACACTACATTGAGGATGGGGCTTGGTTGCAAGAGCCGTGTAGAAAATAGGAGAATAGCAATTCTGCAGAATGCAGAAAGTTGCAGAACTGCAGAATGTGAGTAGATGGCAGAAAACGAAATTGGGTTGTGGAAGAGAAATTTGATTCTTCACTTGTCTATCTGAAAGTTAACTTACATACATATATATACATATTGAGCTACTTGCTAACAGACTAACTAATCAACTAGCAGCTAACAGAAACAAATCAACAGAAAACAGAATTAACAGAAGCTACAGTAACAACAGAACAGTAATAACAGAATTAACTGAAAACAGAAAACAGAAAAATGGTTCAGTTTGGGTTTTCTGGTTCAATCTGGTTTCTCCTCTTGCTGTTGCTGAGTAGAGGTACTCAGTATTACCCCCTCACAAGCTGGAGAATGTATGTCATACATGCCTAGCTTGTTTTGTATTTGATGAAATGGAGCTGCAGCCAAAGGCTTGGTGAATATATCGGCTAGCTGATTAGTGGAGGAGATTGGCATGAGGTGGACAAGGCCATTGTGTATCTTCTCACGGACTATGTGACAATCTATCTCAATGTGCTTGATTCTTTCATGAAAGGTTGGATTTGCTGCAATGTGCCTTGCAGATTGGTTGTCACAATACAGCAATGCTGATTGATTGAATGGAATCTGAAAATCTTTCAGCAGGAACTGTAACCACTGTAATTCACAAGTGGTGGCTGCCATGGCCCTGTACTCTACTTCAGAGGATGACCTGGAGACTGTTGTCTGCTTCTTAGATCTCCATGAGATGAGGGAGTCTCCTAAAAAAATGCAGAAACCAGTTATAGACCTTCTGGTTTCAGTGCAGCCAGCCTAGTCAGAATCTGAGAAGGCTTTGAGCTGAAAATCTGACTGTGCTGGTAAGAAAATGCCATGTCCCGGATTGCCTTTTAATGTACCGAAACACTCTTGCAGTAGCTTGGTAATGTGCAACAGTGGGATTTGACATAAACTAGCTGAGCTGCTGTACTGGGATAGGCAATGTCCGGTCGAGTATTAGTTAAGTAGAGTAACCTACCAATCAGCCTTCTATATGTTGAACTGTCTGCATACACTTCTGCATAACTTTGATATAGTTTGATATTAGACTCCATTGGTGTTTTGGCAGGTTTATAGATGCTAGTAGCCCTGTGTCAGACAACATTTCTAAAGCATATTTCCTTTGTGACAAAATAATGCCTTTGTGTGATCTTGCTATCTCAAGTCCCAGAAAATATTTGACATCTCCAAGATCTTTGATTTTGAATGTTGTATTCAAAAACCTTTTGATTCCTGAAATCTCCTGCATGTCATTTTTTGATATGATGATATCATCAACATAAACCAGAATTGCTGTAAATGATGATCCATTATATTTTGTAAACAGTGAGTAATCAGATTTTGATTGATAGTACCCTGATGAAATTAAGGAAGAGCTCAATTTCGAGTGCCATTGTCTGCTGGCCTATTTAAGTCCATATAAAGACTTCTGTAGTTTGCAAACTTGATTCGGTTTGGGAGGAATAACACCTTGGGGAACCATCATATATACTTCTTCATCAAGGTTTCCATGTAAAAATGCATTGTTGACATCCAGCTGTTGAAGAAACCATCCTTTGGTAGCTGCAATATCTAATAGCACACGAATGGTAGTCATTTAGCTGTTGGACTAAATGTGTCAAAGTAATCAATTCCTTCCTGCTGAGTGTATCCCTTAGCCACTAATCTGGCTTTGTACCTTTCTATAGAACCATCAGACTTGTGCTTTATTTTATAAACCCACTTGCATCCGATAGGGGTTTTTCCTCTGGGTAAGTCAGTATAGATCCAGGTTTGATTGTGCTCCAGAGCTGTGATTTCTTGATTCATAGCTTGCTGCCAACAGTTATGTTTAACAGCTTAAGAGTAGGTATTTGGTTCTACTGTAGTGGATAAGGAAAGAGTGAAGTGTCTATGTTTTGGAGAAAGAGAATTATATGAAATAAATGTTGATAAAGGATAAGCATTACCTGAGGCATGATTCAGTATTGAAGTTGAAGTGGACAGTCCACAATGATAGTCCTGCAAATAAGTAGGTTGTCTTTTGATTTTTGGCAGAATGCCTAGTTGGTAGATTAGCAATGGTTTCTGTTTGGGATCGTGGAGCAAAATGTGACATAGGTTCTGAAGTTGAGTTGTATGTCAATGGTATTGGATCAAATGCGGTGGTATGGTCAGGAGATTGACCATTTTGTGGTAGTGGAAGTGTGACTCTGTTGTCAGCATGATGTGTACGAATTCGAATGTCATGAAATGGAAAGTGTGACTCATGAAAATTAACGTGTCTGGACAAAAATATTTCTCTATTATGCAAATCAAACAGAACATATCCTTTTGTTCCAGTCTTGTATCCTAAAAATATGCATTTTCGTGCTCTTGTATCAAACTTAAGTCTATGTGCTATGATAGTTGAAGCAAAGCATAGGAAACCAAAGACTCTTAAATTCTCTAGAGATGCAACCTTATTATGTAATAGTTCATAAGGAGATTTATGAGATAATAAGGGACTAGGCAGTCTATTAATGAGATATACTGAATGCAGTATACTGTATGTCCAGAATAATTGAGGTAAATTGGACTGAAACATCAATGCTCTTGCAACATTTAATATGTGCTGATGTTTTCGTTCCACTACTGCATTTTGCTGTGGTGTTTCAACACATGTGGTCTGATGTATGATGCCCTTTCTGTTATAGAATTATGTCATAAAGAACTCGTTGCCATTATCAGGTTTGACAAATTTTACTTTGTTTTCAAACTGATTTTCAATCAGATTAATGAGTTTCTGCAATTGAAATCTAGCTTCTGATTTAGTTTTCATCAAGTATATCCAAGTATACCTTGAGAAGTCATCTACCACAGTGAGAAAGTACTTATGTCCGTGGATCCCAGTAACAGCATATGGACCCCAAATATCTACATGCAGTAACTCAAAACACCTCACATATTTCGAATTACTGGTGGAAAATGGAAGTTTTCTTTGTTTAGCATAATAGCATATATCACAAATGTTATTCATGTTACATGAGATGGATGCATCTTGTTTTTGAAGTACATTGATAGGAATAGAAGATGGATGTCCTAACCTAAAATGCCATAGGTCAAACCCATTAGGGACATTGTTATTTACAGACAAGGCTTTGGTGTCAATTATAGCAGTAGGCTTCAAGGGAGTATGAACTATCAAAGTATACAGCCCAGCTTCAACATTAGTTATACCAATCATCTTCGAGCTGTCCTTGTCCTGTATCACACATTTGTCATGATAAAATGTCAGCTGACAAGTAAGAGAAGAGGTGAGTTTTGTTACTGAAAGGAGATTAAAGCAAAAATCTGGTAAGTAAAGAACATAAGACAGGAACAAGCTGTCTGTAAGCTGAACAGAACCTGAAAATTTTGCAGTCAATTGTTTACCATTAGGTAGTCTAACTGCTACGGGATTAATGCTCCTAAATGTAATAAAATGTGACAAGGAGAAGCAAATGTGGTCTGTGGCTCCTGTATCTATTATCCAAGAACTGAAAGTAGAATTGGCTGAAATGCTAAGGGCAGTACCTGAAACATTTGCGAAATGGTTGTCTGTAAATCTAGAATCTGTAGTGTGAGTGCTAATTTGACTAGCACTATGAGAGGTTGTGCTGTTATTTGTTGTCTTAAGCAAATCTAGAAATCTGTTAACACTGCTCTGGAGAAAAAGGAAAGCTGGACTGTGACTGCTCCATCCCTCTAGATTTCTCTTGAATATTGTTCTCAGAAATCGATCTGTCATTATCTCTAAGAAGATCAACAGAATTTACTGCTGCATTCTGGTTCCTAAATTTAAAACCAGGTGGAAATCCATGGTTTCGGTAGCATGTCTCCACTGTATGCCTAGGTCTGTTGTAGTATGTGCAGAATTTGTTTGCATTGCTGCCTCTACTTGCAGATCCTCTTCCAGCTTGGCCTCTGTCATATGCTGGTCTTCTGAATTCTGTTGCAGTAACATCAATGCCGATTGCCAGAATCTTGCTATCATCGAGTGCACTATCTCTCTTCTGCCTTTCTTGTTGAATTACCATCGAAACCACCTTGTTTATAGGTGGTATGGGCTCCATCAGTATAATTTGAGATTTTACTGTCGAAAACTCCTCATTTAGGCCTTTCAAGAACCTTATAGAATAGTCATTCTGCCTATATTGCCTCATTATATCATAACCATCACAGATGCAAGGAATTTCACATTTACAGCTAGGTATTGGTCTAAATTTATCTAGTTCATCCCAGATGATTTTCAGTTTTGTAAAATAAGAAGACATAGACATTTCACCTTATCTCAAAGTATGCAACTCCTCCTGCAATTCTGCAATGCGAAAAGCATCCCCTTGAGAGAATCTATCCTTAAGATCTCTCCAGACATCACTAGCTTTCTTGATCCAAAGAATACTTTTGGCCAAGGTAGGCTCCAATGCATGTATGATCCAGAAAGCACCATATTGTTGCATCTTTGCCAGACTCGGTGAAGTGAATCTCCAGCTTCTGGAGCTGGAAGGGAACCATCAACAAAACCAAGCTTGTTTTTGGTGTCCAATGCCATGACCATAAATCTTGCCCAATCATGGTAATTGGGACCTGAAAGGACCGATGAAACCATCACCAATGCAGGATTCTCATTTGGGTGCAAGTAGTAAGGGCTGGTAGGATTTTGTAAAGCTTCAATGGCTAGATTTGCCATAGTTGAAAGCAACAGAAGCAGAGCTTTCTAAGAGAGCTCTGATACCATGTAAAAAATAGGAGAATAGCAATTCTGCAGAATGCAGAAAGTTGCAGAATTGCAGAATGTGGGTAGATGGCAGAAAACGAAATTGGTTGTGGAAGAGAAATTTGATTCTTCACTTGTCTATCTGAAAGTTAACTTACATACATACATATACACATTAAGCTACTTGCTAACAGACTAACTAATCAACTAACAGCTAACAGAAATAAATCAACAGAAAACAGAAAACAGAATTAACAGAAGCTACAGAAACAGCAGAACAATAATAACAGAATTAACTGAAAACAGAAAAATGGTTTAGTTTGGGTTTCTGGTTCAATCTGGTTTCTCCTCTTGCTGTTGCTGAGTAGAGGTACTCGGTATTAAGCCGCCTACTTTCCTCTTGGATGTATTAGAGTTTCATTCTCTGAGTTAACGATATCTTATCTTTTATTGGAAAAAAAAAATCTCTTATCTCCTTTCTCTCCCCTTGTTATCCTAATAAAATATTGTTAATTAAAATAGGTTATATCCATCTTAGCTAACCGTATTTTAATGAGAATAAGAGAAATAAATAAGAGGATTTGAGTCGCTTGCAAGTATCTAAATTGCAATATGATAAATAATGCTGAAGAGATATTAAAGTTTTGCAGCTAATATGGTTGCTTGTTAACATAGTATAAAAGTGTTGTTTCATATGGGCAACAAACACGTATTTGACTTTTTATTATTTTTTTTATTGATACATGAGAAGGTCATGTTATAAAAAAAAAATGCACAAATTACTTTTATATTTAATTTATGAACTCTTACACAAATAATAATGATGGGTCTTACTATAAAGTAATTTGCCCTTTTCTTTCTCGTAACATAATCTTCTAATGTTCATGCTTCATAGTTTATAACTCTAACATAGAGAATTTCCAAAATTAATTTAGCAAAAAGAGTATATAGATTGACTTTCTAAACTTTGAATTATTTGTAAATAGTTTTTAAAATTTTAAAATCATTCTAATTAGTACTTAAATTATAACAATTATACAAATAAATCATTCCATTTATTTTCATCTATTTCAAATTGAAAAAAAAATTAAAATAAATGAAAGGTGGATGAAAAAACTGATTTGTAAAATTGTTATAATTTAGGAATTAGAGTGTATTTGGGAAAAAATTTTTTTGGGGAAAACAGCTTTTTTTATGGAAAAAAAAAGCTTTTAAAAAAAAACATGTTTGGCATTATTTATATAAAATATATTACAATCTTTGATTATTTTGGATATATTGAAAACACCTTTTTTTAAGCTTATTTTTTAGCATTTTAATTATAATTCATTTGATTATAAAATATTTTGGCTTAAATTTATCATATTCACCCACTCATCAAATATTATATTCATTTAAACAAATTATTTCATATCCTTTTAGTGATTTACTACATAAAAGTGATTTTTTATACAATCTAAACAAAATATATTATCTTAAAATCTCTTTTTAATTAACATATTCAAACATAAAATTGATTTTATCATAATCGATTTTAGAAAAAATTGATTATACATATAATCGATTATTAAAATAATTTTTTTTCACAATTAATCCAAACACACACTTAATTAAGATAATTTTAAAGTTTAGAAATTATTTGTAAATGATTCAAAATTTAAGGGATATTTTGGATGCTCTTTTTTCTATAATTTATGATAATTACTTTTAATTAATTAATCATCATTTCAATACATATGTGTGTGTGTGTGTGTATATATATATATATATAAAACAAAAGAATTAATATTAATGGATATTTATTTGAATTTTTTATTATAAAAATACAATCAAATTATAAAAAACAGATGCACATGCACTGGTTAAGTCACTAATATATTAATTAATCAATCAATAATGGTTGATCTTTCAAATTTACTAACACCCTCAGCTGCTACCAATTGACGAGTGTAGATCCAACAATTAATTAATAACTAGTCAGAATAACCAGCCCATAAAATAGCTTCTCTAAAATAAAAATCCAAATCCCACAATATCTGGCGTTTATTCAGTTTCTACATAAATATTCTTTCTTGTCTTCTTAAAGTCTCCTGCAGGGGAGTCTCCTGCAGGGGCGAAAATGATCACTGAACAACGATCAGAGGAAAGATGGCAGGTTCAGGTCCAGAGGTTGCAAATGGGAACAGTGGTTCATTGAACTCTATGAAGCCAAGTGAGACCAGGGGAAAGACCATTACTTGCAAAGGTATACGTAACTCATATTAATTAAATTGAATTCAGATCAATCATCATATCCCACATTATTATTTGCAAATTAAAGAACACATGCCAATTTCTAATCCTTCTGCTACCTTAATCTTAATAATCATTAATGAAGCTGCCGTGGCATATCGTCCGACAGAACCCTTTGTGGTGGAACAAGTTCTTGTTCACCCTCTTCGAATCAAGATCCTCATCACTTCAATCTGTCACACCGATCTCACTGCTTGGCAAGGCGAGGTATACACACACACACACACACACACACACATATATTTGGCTTAGAAAACCAATCAAAATTGGGAGTGATCAATTATAAGTTGTCTCATAATGTTTCATTTTGTGTTTTTGTTTTCCTCCTTTTTGTGGGGCACCAAAGAATGAGCAACGGCGTGCTTATCCTCGGATTTTTGGCCATGAAGCTTCTGGGTAGGAAATAAGAATCTTGACACCACCTTAACAAATATCAACATTAATTGGACAGAAAAATACGATTATCACTTGTTGAATCGTGAATGCGATGGCACTTCTGTGTGTTGAATTCGCAGGATTGTGGAGAGCATGGGTGAAGAGGTGAGGGACATGAAAGAAGGGAACTGGGTGGTTCCAATATTCCATGGGGAGTGCGGGGAGTGCGACTACTTCAAGTGCGAGCAAACCAACCTGTGCGAGAGATTTGGAGCGGACGCCATACAGAAGGTGATGGTCGGCGACGGCGCCACCAGGTTCTCCTCCGCCGACGGCAAACCCATCTACCATTTCTTGAACACCTCCACTTTCACCGAGTATACGGTGGTGGATTCAGCCTGCGTCGTCAAGCTTCACCCTGGCGATGGCGACCTCATCCCCAACCTCAAAAAGCTCACCTTACTCAGTTGTGGTATATCCACGGGTAAGTGCTGTGAAAAAGCACTACTTTTATTCTAATAAATCTTAATTATAACATCTCAAAAAAAAAATCTTAATTATAATATATAAATATTCTGTATATATTATATATTAATGTCATTTTTTCCATCTTTATATTATAAAATGAGAATAGAATTAGGAAAGAAATATGTTCATACATATATAAAATAAATTTTATGTTTTAATTTTTAGATTTCATTTCCTTTTTTTTTTGTGGGAAAAGAGTGAAACTTCTTTATAATAAGAGTATAAAGATTAAATTTTTTTCTTAAGTGACGGCTTAACTCTAAACTTGAACTTTATTTATATTTTTGGAATCATGGTACACTAATTATTTGTGGGTTTCATTTCCTTTACTATTATACTATATATGCTATGCATTTTTTTGTCATGATATTTTCCTTATTTTTTTGGTTTACATTTTTGTCATATTTCCTTTTGATCAAAATCGACATCAACTTTATAAAATATGCCATAATTAAATATACAAAAGAGACATTGACTACGGAATTATATAATACAAATAGATTTCATTTTAAATTGATATATGTAAATAATTGTTGTTAAAAAATCTCCCTTCATACCAAGTAGTTATGAATAACAATGTTGAAATTGAAAAGAAAAATGTTTAAAATAAATATACGTAACATTATTAGTGACTATCATATCAATAAAAAAGAAAAAGTAAAATAACAAATTAGTTCACTCTTAAAAACGATAACTCAATTTAATATATAAAAGTGAATATTTAAAAACCTAAGAGTACATTTATTGATAATAATTTATTAAAAAAGTTAATGGTTTATATTTTAATAAAATATAAGTATATTAATAAAAAATTATATATTTTTTATATTATGAACTTTTCAATTAATAATTATTACTTATACTTTATCTATTAAAATGTACTTTAAACTTTAAAGATTCAAATATGTAAAAGATGTATATATTATAAAAAGAAAAATATATTAACGTACGAGAATATTATATTACATCTGAAACAGTTTTATGATTTATATTTATAATTTTTATTGGTGTAATATTACCGACAGCTTTAAATTTTATGTTTTTGTCAAGAGGGCCCGTGATTACACTCTTGTTCCATTTTATTAATTCTCTTCCTCCCTTATCTTCTTTGTCTTTTCTAATGATTGTAGTTCTATTCCTTTTATTCGTTTTGTAAGTTGGTCTTGGGCTTTCTTTAACAAAAACGACAAATATTACCAAAAGAAAAAAAAAAAAGTTTTGAATGTGACCTTTTCTCTTATTCTCTTTCTCGTGAACTCTATCCCTGTGGTATGTTACAATAATGTTATTTTTCTTTTTTTTTCTCTTTTTATTAAAATTTTTTCTCTTTTTTTATTTTATAAAAAAAAAGCAAAGAGAAAGGTATAAAAATATGATAAATGATTAAATTCATTAATAATTTATTAATAAAGATTATACATAATGATAAGTGAATTAACGTTTTAAAAAAATAAAAATTTAAATTTTAAAATAAGTATTTATTGAAAGAACCATCATGCCTAAGATTATTCTATTTGGTGAAGAACACAAAAAATCTATTAATGGTTGACATTTTTGTTTGTTTGCCTTCTTGCGTTGCGGGTGGGATTGTGGGTTTCATTATGAAATCTCAATTTTAATATTTATACACCTCCCTTGTTGTTTGTGTGGTTGGTTTGCTTGTCAAGAAATTATTTTAAAATATTGATAAATACATATTTTGAGAAATATATTTATTATTAATTTTAAAAAAAATTATATAAATATTATGTTAATAACTTAAAATTAATGATAAATATATTTTTTAAAACATATATTTTAAAAACATACAATAATTTCTCTTGCTAATCGTCTGGTGCAAGTTGACCCCTGAATTTTGTTTTAGGAGTGATGCGTTCAAGTTATTTGTTTTTTCTTTGCCCAGTCAAGAGATCTTCCACTCGAGAGATTTAGACACAATTGACCAAGTAAACTAGTTGAAATCAGACAGCGACTTGTCCACAGAGCACTCAGAAAGCCGGAAGGGAGAGTCAAGGGGCATATGCTTAAATAAACAAAATTAATATGTTATGGGAATGTGATTGCTAGGGTTGTCCAATAATTAATGAATTAAATTGGACTTGTGAGTTGGATTGTATTAAAAAAATCCTAACTTAAAAGATAATGGATTGGATTATAAATTAAAAAAATTTTAATCTACTCAACCTAAATTAATTATTTTTTAATAAAAAAATATTATTTTATATATTTAACATATTAAATTTAATATTTTTTTTATCTCAAATTTTATATGACTTATTATATTTTATTTTTGAGACTTATCTTAAAACTTTTTATGTTTAAGGTTAAAACTTAGTATGTTATATTTAATAATTATGACTTATTATATTTGACTTTTAATTTTATTAAAATTTATTAAATTATTTATTATAATATGTGACGAATTTTTAATTTTATATTAATTTTTTCATTTATTTTAATAAGTGAAATTTTTTTTCTTAATATATGTTAGAATCACATGTTCAACCCAACCAAACATAATCTACTTATATGCGAGTTAAGTTAAGTCATGTTTTAAAAAAAGTTCCTCCAACGTAACCTAACGGACCATATCTCTTTACTTTAACGAGTAAGCTAAATACAAAAATATTTTAAATATAACTCATCCCAACTCAACACATAATCATTCTTTCGAACTGTTGAAAGCAAATGGATGTTATTTTGTAGGCGTGGGAGCTGCTTGGAAAACCGCTAACGTGCATTCTGGTTCCACTGTAGCCGTCTTTGGTTTAGGCGCTGTGGGTCTCGCTGTAAGCTTTCACCATTCTTCCCAACTTTTAATACATTCCTGGACTTTGATATTGAGTTTGTTTTCAATTTAGTTGCTAACAGATAAATGTTTTTAATATAATCTTCTGAAAAAAAATCATTTTATATTTATTCCTCCATTAATCTCTCAGTCAATAATTTAACAGAATTAACATGTAGTGTGAATTGTCTGTTGGATAACTTATCCATTATACAACAAAGCGTTTTTTTTTTTGGGTTTCACTTAGATGGAGAGATTGTCTAGTACACAGGTCAAGCCATTTTTTCGAAGTTTGCAAAATGAGACAAATTTTTTCAGGCCAAGCAGTAAAAAATACGACTCATGACCAAATTTGGGTCCATAAAAATATGGCTCAAACTAAAATTGCTTTTGGGCTAAATAGGTTGGGTTAATCCAATTTAGACCACCACCTTTTTCGGGTCAGCCCACGCAAATGTTTTTGTTCCTAAGAAAAGAATGAAGGCCTAACCCAAAAACATTCCTAATTATACTTACACATACTAGTTTGATGGGCTCTAGGTCTATTTTGATAAATTAATTATAGATGAGTTGGATTTTTTTAATATTGTTAACAAATCTTACATGAAAAAAAGGTTGTTTACTAATTCATTATAATCCTATTCAAAGAATATCCGTTTGCCACCCACCTTCAACTAGTAGTAGTACAATAGAATAAGGATAGAAAGAATATCAATGATACAAAAATATTAGATGAGAGCAAAACTACAAAACACAAATAGGGTCACTTAAAAAAGAAAGACTAAAACTAGGGGTCACTTTCTCTTCCATTTGTATATGACAATATTTCTTGACCACTTTGTCCATATCCAACTATCAGTCTTGTATATTAAGAGTTAGTTTGGTATAGAGATAAAATGAGAGTAAATTTTTATGAGATTTTGTATTAAAAACTCATCCTGTAAAATTAAACCTTTATTTTTATTCTCATACCAAATATGTATTAAGCAAGAAATTAAATAGCAAATCCAAATAACAATAATGGAGACTGAGAACAAAGTGTTCAAGATTATATGGACCAAAAAAAAAAACTTATATTGTCATTTGGCAGCAACCTACCACCGTTCAAAATGTCTTCTATTTTGTTGTATAGATAGATATGGTAATTTTTCTTTTTATGAAAAGCAACCATTTTTTGTGTGCGTGATCATTGTGACTTCCACTTAGCCCATGATTATAATATACCTTTAAAAGCATTGTTTAAATTTATGGTAAGTTTTGGTTTAGGTGGTAAAGTATATTCTCTGATCCAACTTAATTAAACCTACTACATGAAAAAAAAAATTAAAAAAGGACCTGCACATTTTAAATTGGCCCAGGCTGCAGTAGGGGCACGAGCCAGAGGTGCATCCAAAATAATAGGCGTAGACATCAACCCTGACAAATTCATCAAAGGTAACTTGCTCTCTTATTTATTTATCATTGAGTAAACATATTTTTAGTTTACGAAGTATATACTATTTATTAATTTCGTCTTTCATAAATTAATTTTATTGATTTAATCTTTTAAATTTTAAATTTATAATAATTTTATTATTTTAAAGAATTATATTAATAAAATTAAAAAAAATAAAAAAATAAAATTTATAAGTGATTTAAAATTTGATAAATTGAATTGATAAAATTAATTTTTAAGAATCAAAATTGATAAATAATATATCTTTTAAAGATTAAAAATAAGTTTTACTTTTTATTATTTCCTCTCTGCTCTC
The DNA here is from genome assembly GCA_019955255.1 of Castanospermum australe. Lineage (NCBI taxonomy): Eukaryota > Viridiplantae > Streptophyta > Magnoliopsida > Fabales > Fabaceae > Castanospermum > Castanospermum australe. The sequence continues at coordinate 30,863 of NSJW01000746.1, forward strand.
TGTTCTTCTTCTTTGAGTTGTTGGTTATGAACATTTCTCTCTCTCTCTAATATGATAACTTTATAATGTTAGAATATAATGTGATATATAATACATTTTCTCTGTGATCAAAGCCCGAGCAATGGGTATCACTGACTTGATAAATCCGAGGGATGAAGAGAAACCAGTATATGAGGTTGGCGTTCTCTGTCCTCTATGTGCTCTCATTTCACAAAGAAAATATCATCTGTATATATGCATTTTCACCAGCAAAATGGTAAATCTATTTGCCGAGAATCGGGGAAATGACTGGTGGAGGCGTGCACTACAGTTTTGAATATTACAGGAAACTTGGACGTTCTAAGGGATGCCTTCTTGTCTGCTCATAAGGTATACTCATGGTAGCAGCATTTTTGGGTCTGGTTCAATTTCATGGTTATATTGTAGTATTCCTTCACAAGTGCTTCTCTTTCTTTCTCAAACACATACCCATCACATCCCTGAATAAAATGGTGGGTGCCTTTGGACAAAATCCGAGAGGGAAAGGCACACGTATTGGCTATTGCTTAAGCAAACAGTATAAATGTCACCATCATGGTGCAGGGATGGGGATTGACTGTATTAGTGGGAGTTCATCCATCTCCAAAGATGCTTCCCATCCACCCAATGGAGCTGTTTGTTGGTCGCAGAATAGTAGGATCACTCTTTGGAGGCTTCAAAGGGAAGACCCAGCTGCCCCATTTTGCCAAAGAATGCATGAACGGAGTAATGAGTACCACTCAATTTTGCATGTGTTTTTCTAGTTCAAGTCTATCTTGCAATCACTTGTGTGACTGTCTCTGAACTGATATCTGAATCAGACCAAAGACATTTTTGGTACAATTCAACAGTTCAAAGTGCATCCGTACAGTGATTGCATCCTAGAATTTGCTCTCTTTTTACTTAAATTATTGTTCAAACTAGTGAAACCCATGTATGGTCTAATACTCATTTCTTATGGCCTTGAATTTTTAGGTGGTGAAGCTAGATGATTTTATCACTCACGAGCTTCCATTCGAGGAGATAAACAGAGCCTTTTGTCTTTAGGCCACTGGAAAGTCACTGAGATGCCTTATACACATCTAAGAAAAGATGCCCTTTTGAATGTGTGTGGGCACAGGTGGTCTTTGAGCTCTTTCCCCATTTTTATGATCTGAATTCTTCAATAGGAGTATATATAAAATGATAGATTATGTTACCCAGTAAAAGAGTTTCTGATACCATATGGAATATATGAAGAATATGCAAATATGCAATGGCCTGGAAGAGCATAGGGTGCTTCTGAATAATGTTTTGCACTGCAGAATCTCACTGTGTACGTGGCCAAAAGTGGAAGTGTGTTCAGGTTTTTTCATCTTCCAACATTCGATAATGGAAAGGGTGTCATTTCCTTTTTTTTTTTTTTAATTTCCTTGCCACCTGAAAATAAACACTGTACTGTAGTTTGTAGAGAAGTTGTTACGTACAAGAATTGGAAAAGAGGATGCTCTAAAATGAGTGAAATAATCCAATCAGAAGCAAGTGGTTGTGTTAGCAACATCTGTAATAGAATATATTTAAAATATCTTTAAAAGATTTTTAAAATATATTGTGAAATAAATTAATGCTCTAATTGATTAAACAATTTTAAAAGTCGTATTATAATTTTATTATATTTTCTAATTTATTTTCTTATTTAATTAGAATTACTAGAATATAAATAGATGTTTAGTACTTTGTCTTTTGTAATATATCAACACATTCAATATATTTATCACATTATTCTCTATTCTCCTTTCTTCTTTCTCCTTACCTAAACCCTATAATTTCAACATGGTATCAGAGTGGTACCATCCGCCTTGATGATATCCATGCTTTCCGCTGTGTCGAGTTCTATAGAACTCCTTTGTAAATTCTCCTTTATTGTTCTATCAACCCATTCTCTCATCTATTTTATCTGTTTTTTTACTGTTTGACTCTTTTTCAATGCTGGCATAGAATTGAGGAGGAGTGATAATGATAGTGGTGACTTTTCAATACTAGCGGTCATGATGTTATCTTCTCATCGACGATCATTCTGATGGTGATTTCTTTTCCACTGATGAATCATATCAGTGGTAACATCTCTTCAAAACTAGTATTTGTCAAGTTATTCTCTTTCTTTCGACTATATTTATCACATTGTTCTCTATTCTCCTTTCTTCTTTCTCCCTACATAAACCCTATAATTTCAAACATGGTATCAGAGTGGTACCATCTGTTTTGAGGGTGTCCATACTTTCCGCTGTGTCGAGTTCTATAGAACTCCTTTATAAATTCTCCTTTATTATTTTATCAACCCATTCTCTCATCTATTTTTCTCTACTTTTTTATTGTTTGACTCTTTTTCAATGCTAGCATAGCATTGAGGGGGAAGTGATAATGATAAGTGGTGGCTTTTCAATACTAGTATTCATGATGTTATCTCCCCATCGACGATCATTTCGATGGTGATTTCTTTCCCACTGATGAATCATACCAGTGGTAACATCTCTTCAATGCTAGTGTTTGTCATGTTATTTTCTTCTCGTCGACGATCATTCCGATGGTGATTTCTTTACTACTGATGAGTCATATCATTTTCTTCTCGTCGACGATCATTCCGATGGTGATTTCTTTCCACTGATGAGTCATATCAGTGGTGACTTTTCAATATTAGTGTTTGTGATGTTATTTTCTTCCTATCGACGATCATTCTGATAGTGACTTCTTTTCCATTGATGAGTCATACCAGTGGTGACATCTCTTCAATACTAGTGCTTGTCATGTTATTTTCTTTCCATCGACTATCATTCCGATGGTGATTTCTTTTCCACTGATAAGTCATATCAGTGGTGACTTTTTAATATTAGTGTTCTTGATGTTATATTCCCATCGACGATCATTTCGATAGTGATTTCTTTCTCATTGATGAGTTATATTAGTGGTGACTTTTCAATACTAGTGTTCATGATGTTATTTTCCCATCGATGATCATTCCGATGGTGATTTCTTTCCAGCAATGTTCATCTCTCTGGCGTCTCCAGCATCCTAAGTTGTATTTCAGCCATGAAATCTACTTTATATTTATGTTATTTAATCAAAATATTTATTTGTAACAAGGTTAAAGCTTAATAAGCTTTAACTTGAGGGGGAGTGTTAGAATATATTTAAAATATCTTTAAAAGATCTTTAAAATATATTGTGGAATCAATTAGTGCTCTAATTGATGAAGCAATTTTAAGAGTCGTATCATAAATTTTATTATATTTCCTGATTTATTTCTTTATTTGATTAGGATTACTAGAAATATAAATAGATGTTAGTGCTTTGTCTTTTGTAATATATCAACACATATAATATATTTATCACATTATTTTCTATTCTCTTTTCTTCTTTCTCCTTACCTAAACCCTATAATTTTAACACTTTGAACGAGCCTCAATTATGAATTTATGACACTTAATAGAAGAAGTAGGATTGAGTAGGGGTTGAATCAATTCTTAGTCCAAGATGCCCAAATTTAAAAGTTTCAAATGTTTTTTAACTAGTCCTGCATTACAATCAAGCAAACAACCAGAACCTCTTGCCAAGAAGCAAAAAGTGGATACTGGAATTTGGGTTTGAGGATATGGGGAAATGGAGAGGTGTAAAGAACCCGAATACTAGTTGGATCAGTTTTTAATGACTTAGTAAGATCCCTACCATCGACTGCTACAGTTTGCAGCAAAACACATTGGAGGAGAGCCGAATCTGTACACGTTTAACTTGGCTTATTTTGCACTCTAATAAAGCTTTTCAGAAAAAAGTAACATTTTCTATTTGTAATGGAAAAATTTAAAACAATAGTGTGCTTACGATTTTTATGCTTACAACTGTACACAACCGTTCAGGTACAGATGATGCTATATTTACAATTTGCAAAAGTATAAATGTAAGAGTGGTGGAGCTTGCACTACTGCTTTACTAGACTCCAACATAAAATAATCAAGATAGCAGGAAATGACTTTATCAATTGCTGAAGAATAAAGGGAAACTACAAAAGTGAGGAACCAGACTTTATTTGAATACTAGGTCAATATTTTTGCACGGGAAATGTCAGTTTCACACCTGATGCGTAGTTTTATTCAGATACTACCGTTACCATGTGCGCAGACGCAAAAGGAGACGTGCATTTGATGGGGTGTGTAAATAGCATAACCACATTTTATATTCTACTACTCAGTTTGGAAAGAACAAAATCCCTATGAAAATTGCAGCTAATAATGAATTCTGCAAAATAATATAGCATTACAGCGTACCTAGCACAAATTGGTGTCCTACAAAATTCACAGCCCCGAGATACAACATTGGCAGCTGGGATATTTTCATCACTGCTGGCAGTTTGGCTAAAGCAATTCCCACAAATAATGGGTAGTTCTGCAGGAGCATCAGTTCCACAAAAAAGTTCAGCAGGAAAAAAAATGGCTAAAACAATATGAATCCTAAGTTCACTATCATTGACTATCGGTGTTTCTTTTGTTTGTTGCGGTTCTCCTCTGTAATTGTTTGAAACTCTTTCTCACTAGCTGCGATTAGGTGTTTAACAATGTCATATGTGGTAAGCCTGATGCTGCATAGAGAAACAAGGAAGAAATCAGGTAACTAATGAGTGATGACAATCTACTTAAAAGTATAATATACATAACCATGAGCATGATTAGCTTTTCACTGTGGCGTATGCTTAATGGCATGGCATTAGCAATCTTAAATAAACAACTTATCAGACAGGATTTTATTCACTTATTTTTGAGCAAAGGTAGCCATTGACCATCACAAGTGAGAAGTATCGAGAAAAACTGGAATTATCACAGGGCATGGTGATAAAGATTGAAACTGCTAGATAGTTTTGAAAGCCGTGCATCAATTGGGTGCAAGCCTGTATATATACAGCTAATGTAATTAAGGTACAGTGTGGTACGAACAGTATATACTGTAGTACAAATAGGCAGGAAAAGACTAAACTACCCTCTTAACAGAAACCATAATAACTTCAAATAAAATCTACAACAATACATACAAAGCATAAACATTCAGTGCAAAAAAGAAAGAAAAAATGGATAAAGTAAAATATATATGAGTATTGCTTTAAGGTAATAAAAAGGTTGCAATAAAAACACAGTCGATATATCATAATCTTATTTCTATAGACAATAGAAGAAGATCACAGGAACCTGCTGTTTGGTAGGTTTTTTAAAGCATTGGGCACAAATCCCCGATACAAGCCAATAATTCCATCCTGTGCCACAATACCTACATCAATGAAATTATTAATTTAGTAACAGCACAAACTACAGAAACATTATAATTTCAAAAATCCCTATCATTTAAATAAATTCCAATAATTCAACTGCCTTGGATATGCATGGAAATTACAGTATTTTAAATGTATACACTGTTGAAACTCATCCACAAAATACTCAAAAGCTGCAACCTCATGAAGCCTCAAATCTACACACACACACATAATCAATGAAATTTTGCTCAAAAATAGAAACCAAGTTTGATATGGTCAGCTGATGTGGAGTTTGAAGGGCTTTGGTAGGGCACAACCTAATTCATGCTTGTCTTCACTGAACTAAGGCACCTAATAACTTCCATAAATCACAAGCAGACACACTAACTGTATGCTTCAGCAAACGGCTACAAAGTTCCCCTCATATGTTATGATACAAGAATTCAAGTAACTTCCCACATGTGCTCCCCCTCCCAGCATTTCCAAATGTAGCAATACCATTGTCTTATATTGCAGCCTTGATTATAAACATATTGAGTAAACCTATCAGGGTAAAAAGTATAGAACAGCAATTGTAGGCAGAAAAATGCACTAGTAGGCCTCATCCTGTTAAAGAAACCCTCAATAAGAGTGTTGATTCCTCCCAAATATACATAAAAGGTCATTTTACTGAGGACTGATTGACTTCACTTCTTAAATTAAATGGATAAGTATCCAGTTAAGAATTGGAAGAGTCCGAATCACTGTGAGGCAGTGACTGGCTGACTGCTGCGACCAGGATCCACCGCAAAAAGGTTAATAATTTGATCAAAACCACAGTGTTTGTGTTCATCTGCGAGTTAGTGTGCATGCAGTTGTTATTTCATAAGTAATTCCACAATTACTTCATTAATGAACATTTCTCATATAAAGGTGGGGTGAATAAGGTGAATATGCCAAACTAAAAATGGGTATCTATGCTCATATGGGAATGATATTCATATATAATTATATTGTGGTTACTCTGTTTAGAGGAATATTAAATTCAAGGCACCAATAAAGTGAATTAATTGCTCCACCTACAAACCCCGGCAACTGTGGGCCAAAAAATAAGAGCAAGAGTTTATGAACAATGTTACAACATGCATGCCGGATTTTTTAGTATATTGCCCTTATATATGGGGCTTATATATTCGTTACTAATGTGCACACAAATAGAAGTGTGTGTGGGTGGTTATAAAATACTGATGCTAAAAAGTATACAGGAGCAATCCTCACCTGAAAGGGCATCTAATACTGTCTTATAAGGTGTACCCTTTAATTGCATCTGTCTTCGCACAGTGTCAAGAGGATAACATGTCAGCGTAGCAAGAGATGCTGAAAGCACGGCAGTGAGTATAGACGTTTCAGTTCTGTTTTGATATTTCTCTGGCGACGACTTCTTTAATCTATTATCCATAGAAGGCCAGATGTTTCAATTACAAGGTCCTAGTCTAGTTTCCTTCAATTAATTTAAAAGATAAATATTACTAATGAACTCACAAGTCAAAAACACAAAAGTTCACTGCTATATAAGGAGCTATTCCAATAAGAGAAGGCCCAAGGCCATAGTAGAAAGACGCAAATCCTTCCTCTCTTAGCATGCTCAAGGCAACCTGGAAGAGCCACAATATGATTCATCAACACAAAGGCAAATGTTAATAAAATACCAAAGCAGGTCAGTCATACCTCTGACATGGTTCGATAACCAGGTTCAACAGCTAATCGTAATCTCAGGACATCTAATGGGTAAGTTATCTGCATAGATATAAACAAAATTAGATACATACATTAATGAAAGAAATGAGCAAGATATAAAGGATATTAAAATATTAATTTACAAAAAAGAAATTGCTGATAAGTGTTATATAAGGTTTAATCCCTGAAACACAATAAAATCTTGACAGCAATCGCAAACCATGCAAGCTAGGGCCTCGTAATGAATTACTTACAAAAGTGGATGTCATGCCAGCTAAAGCACCTGCTGCAAGTCTTCCCACAACAGAGAGCTCACCATTCTTTCCCCTGAATATTTTCTGTGAATCCAAAAGTAAAACTTTAGACCTGAACAGGTAATATTTGGTATTAGAACTTCTTGAAAGTAGCTAAGGGTTAACCTTATAAATTTCATAAGCAAAAAGCTGGACAGCACTATAAGGTATGACTCGAATCACCTGGAACATAAAAGAAGAAACACTAAAACAAATGAAAAGAATAGTCAATATTATAAGGAGATATAAATACAGAAATACCAATAAATCCTTCCTAATTATAGAGACCTGGGGGAGGTTGCCCTTCCAGTAACCTTTAATGCCTTCTTCCTTCCCTATAACTGTTATCGCCTGTAATTCATGTCCATGTAAGCTCCAAGAAAAATTTAAATAATGTTCTGATCATCATTATAGAGCCAATGCATCTAAGATGGACAAAAACAAGATCATCAAACAAAGAGATTGAGGAGGCCAATAAACAATGCATTTAGTACACAATATGTAAATATAAATTTTTAATAAGAGGAGTTCATTAGTGACATAAGTAAACCTTCTATTGGTCAGGCGGCGGTCTTTACACATAGAATTTGCCAATTAATATTCCAATAAATAGCTACAGTTATAAGGCTGCACCATTAAGAGCAAACAGTCTTAACAAATTATCAATTACTAACCAGCAACAAGCAGACAGATGTTTTAAGGATTGAGAAACACAACTGTCACATGACCACCTTGTTCCACTTTCAATAAGGAACTTTCAACAGATAATAATACATGCAATATTTAACAGTGGTCAATGAATAGGCCAGCTAGTAGCATAAAACTTGTTTATGTGATCATATCTGTTACAATATATTTAGAAGATCTTTAAAATATATTGTGGAATCAATTAGTACTCTAATTAATGAAGCAATTTAGGAGTCATATCATAATTTTATTATATTTCCTAATTTATTTCCTTATTTGATTAAGGTTACTAGAATATAAATAGAAGTTAATGTTTTGTCTTTTGTAATATATCAATACACATCTAACACATCTATCACATCAAACACATCTATCAAATAATATTAGTTTCTTCATTCTACTTTCTTCCTTCTCTCTATTTAAACCTTATAATTTCAACATGATATCAAAGCGTACCATCCGCCTTGAAGGTGTCCATACTTTCCATTGTGTCGAGTTCTATAGAACTCCTTTATAAATTCTCCTTCATTATTTTTTCAACCCATTATCTTATCTATTTTCTCTACTTTTTTACTGTTTGACTCTTTTCCAATGCTAGCATAGCATTGAGGGGGAGTGATAATGATAGTGGTGACTTTTCAATACTAGTGTTCGTGATATTATCTTTCCATCGACGATCATTCCGATGGTGATTTCTTTCCCACTGATGAATCACACCAGTGGTGACATCTCTTTAATGCTAGTGTTTGTCATATATTATTCTCTTCCATCGACGATCATTCCGATGGTGATTTCTTTCTCATTGATGAGTCATATCAGTGGTGACTTTTCAATACTAGTGTTCGTGATGTTGTTCTCTTCCTATCGATGATCATTCCGATAGTGACTTCTTTCTCACTGATGAGTCATACTAGTAGTGACATCTCTTCAATACTAGTGTTTGTCACGTTATTCTCTTTACATCGACGATCATTCCGATGGTGACTTCTTTCTCACTTATGAGTCAAATTAGTGGTAACATCTCTTTAATACTAATGTTTGTCATGTTATTCTCTTCCCATCGACGATCGTTTCGATGGTGACTTCTTTTCCACTTATGATTCATATCAGTGATGACATCTCTTCAAGACTTGTATTTGTGATGTTATTTTCTTCCCATCGAAGATCATTCCGTTGGTGACTTCTTTCTCACTGATGAATCATACTAGTGGTATTTCTACTCAAGTTGTCTAGATCTGCCATTTGGTTAAGCAAATCCTTAGAATCTCTTAAGTCAAGCAGAACCCTAGACTCCTCAAGTCTTTTGGGTCTGCCATCTGGTCAAGCAGAACTCTAAAATCATTGCTTCTCACGTAGGCTGATGATCATTCCTTACTGAGTTATCTTTCCAGCAATGTTCATCTTCTCTGGCGTCCCAAGCATCTTGAGTTGTATTTCAACCACGAAATCCACTTTATATTTATGTTATTTAATGAAAGTATTTATTTGTAACAAGCTTAAAGCTTAGTAAGCTTTAGCTTGAGGAGAAGTGTTAGAAATATATTTAGAAAATCTTTAGAAAATCTTTAGAATATATTGTGGAATCAATTAGTGCTCTAATTAATGAAGTAATTTAGGAGTTATATCATAATTTTTATTATATTTCCTAATTTATTTCTTTATTTGATTAGGGTTACTAGAATATAAATAGAGGTTAATGTTTTATCTTTTATAATATATCAATACACACACATCTACCACATCTATGACATCAAACACATCTATCAAATATTATTGATTAATCTTCATTCTACTTTCTTCCTTATCTCTATTTAAACCTTATGATTTCAACAATATCATATCAGTGGAGTTGAAACATCAAACAGTCCCTCTTATCCCAATTCCCAAATAGATACCCAGCAAGTCGAGTTTCAGGCCAAAAGAAGAAAGTAGTTAAGCATATTATTATTATTATTATTATATAGCGCATATGCAATCAGTTTACATATTTACAACTTAAAGAAAAACAGCATACTCAAGATTCTCCAGATTGAAACATAGAGGAAAACAACCATTCAACACACAAAAGGTTGGGTAAGATGAATGATTGAATACCTCAATGAAACCTATAGCCTTCTTAGCACTTTCTTGCCCGACTCGCACCCCATGAGTCTGCAGATATATAATGTCATTTCAGAATATCAAGCAATTTATAATCAGCGATAAATAAGCAGAGAGTACCACTCAACCCAGCTGACATAAATAAAAACCATGCCAAGACCACTCTATTTCTAATTTTGTTCACATCACAACAATACGAAAGTCTAATTGATCAGCAAGGAGCTCACAAGTACATATCAGTGTCAAAAAAGCATTTGAAAAAGGAAAACATTAATAGGAAATGAAAAATAAGTAATGTCATTTTAGAATAGCAAGCAATTTGAAACTCAACGACACATATGTATAAAATACAACCGAAACCCACTGATGATATAAATGAAACCCCACCAATGCCATCCTCCTACTTCTACAAATCACAATGCAAAACTTTCTGATCGGAAAATAAAAAGCTTACCCCATTGCTAAATTAAAGGCGCATAAAAGTATCCCAAAAATAAATCATACTAGAGAAAAGATACCAAATTTCCACCTTTAAATACCGGTTTCCATTTCCACTCTTTACAAGCCAAAATGAAATTTTCATACCACCAAACAGATACAGAATTTCCATACTTATGGGTAAACCAAACCATGAGAAAGATACCGAATTTCCACGCAAATGGCAGGGGAAGGACAAGAAATGCCATTTGGGGGGGGGGGGAATGAGAGTGAAGTCCGAAAGAGTACCTGCATAAGGAGCTTGATACGGTCCAGCGGGGCCGTGACGGTCTTGGCTGCAGCGCCGGCGATGGCTCCGGCGAAGAACAGCGCAACGTCCTTGCGGACAAATGCGACGATGGCCAGTGGGTGCTTGAGGAGCTGAGCGGGCGTCGGCATGGACTCTTTATCAACTTTCTTTTCTGCCACCGAGACACACGCGAATTTACATGGGGTTCCAGTGCCAGCGCCACCGCCACCGGAGGCGAAACAGAGGGTGGCCTTGTTGCAGAGCGGTTCACGGCGACTGGGCTCGACGACGCCGTGGAAAGAGTTTTTGAGGTGTGGTATGTTCCGCCATGCCACGACGGCTCTCTCCTCTGTCATGGCGATTTGAAACGTGGGAGAGGGGGCAGCAAAAAGATAAGGCAGAGAGGTGGTTGCTGCAGCAGAGAGTGGAGCGAATGAACAGAGAATGAGAAAAACAGGGATCGTCTTCTATTCGTTGAACCTAACTGAAAAAGAAAATGTTTCCCTTAGTGTCCAATCTGAATATCTGATTCTAACATTCCAGTTTTTTTTTTTAAAAAAAAATCTCTCATGAGATTATATAAAAAAAATTAACACAAATTTTATTAAATAAAATTTTATTATAATAAAATATAAAATTTATTTATTATATTTAAAATTAATTATGTGTTAGTCTTTTTTTTGTTATAAGATCATTTCGTGAGAGACAGATAAATATAAGTTTTAGATTAAACTTCTAATTTAGTCTTCTAAATATTATGTCAATATTATTTTATTTTTTTAAAAAACGGTAATATCAATTTAATCTCTAAATCATAAAAGATGATATTATTTTGATAGTTAAAAAAATTAACAGTAATTACATTTTTCGATCATAAAAAAAATCATCAATTTAGTCTATTAATTATAAGAAATTGACATTAATTTAATTTTTTAATTATAAAAATTATATTAATTTAATCTCTATTCGTATAAAAAATATAATTTTGATATCACCTTTTATAATTTAAAGACTAAATTGATGTTAACATTCTTTTAAAAATTAAAATGACATCGATATAATATTTAAAAGATTAAATTAAAAATTTATTATAAGTTTTATAATATAAAAATTTACTGTAATATGTTATAAAATTCACTAATTATATTCAAAAAATTTTATAATTTTATCTATCTTATAGAAAAGAATTTACAGTTTTAGTTTTAATTTTATCTCTTTATTCTTTTTTTTTTTCAAATTTTGTCCTTTATATTAAAATTATTTTAATATTTAATTTAACTAACTTTGTCTACGTTATAAAAGAATATAGCATAAGTGGCACTGGCATCTATATAGATTTGGTTAATAATATTATAATGGATTTGACGAAAAAGTGTGTTGAATTGTTTGTTTAAAGTACTAGTCATCGTTGGGTTGGTGATGTGGCTGACAAATATCGATAAAAATTAACTTAAGAAATCATAAACTCGTAATTAAATGAGGCCAGCTCACCCTCACCAACAATTCAATATAATGTAGTGCGTGTCTAGCAGTAACCGATTATTAGTACATGTCATGTAGCTACACGATTGAGAGAGATTTTTTTTAAACTAAAGTTTTATTTGTTTCATATTTCTATGCAACACGAACGTCCATTTTGAGGGAAGGAGAAAACTTTTGCTTTGAGTCAAAGTACTTTTTTTAAAAAAAATATATATATCTATTTTAAGATTAAGATAAATTATTAACTTGAGATAATAAATCGTTTATCAATCTCACATAATTCAAATTTAAATTATGTAGTTATCATGAAAAAATATTTAACCAAATAAACCAACATCGGTTGACGAGTTGAAGTGCTTTGAAATGTTTGCAACAAACATTTATTGTTATGCAGAATCTGAAACAAACACTTGTTAAATAAGCTCATTTGTGTTACGTAGAATTTAAAACAAACAAGTGTTAATAAAAAAAATAACACATTATTATTTTTAGTGTAAAAGGTTATCTGGTAAAAAATGTATACAAATTTATATAATTATTTAGTATAAAATGATAATATGTTAATTTTTTTTAATTTAATCTAAATAACTTGTGGAAACTAAATTCATCCAAAAATTTCTCGGTGATTAAGGTGCCTTTGGTAGTTCCACGAGGAATGGTAGACGTTAGACAGATTACATGGTTGTCAAATATTAGGCGAAGGCCCGAAATATTTAGGCTCCTTAAATTGCATTGGGCTTCAAATTTGGAGTTGAACTATTGAAAAAACTGTGTTGAAGATAACATTTTAAATGCGATCCATTCTCCCAAAATGGTTTCAAATAATGTACTAAAATAAGACCCAAAAAAATTCATTAAAATAATTAGATTATAATAATAAAATTTAACTTTGATTAACTATCAATATAAAATTTTTTACTATAAAAAATATAAAAATATCACATCATTGTGATAATTCACTCTAGTAAAATTTTTTTTTATTTTTAAGGGATAAAATACAAAAAGAAAACTTAAACTTTAGGTCATTTACATTTACTTAAGAGTTTTTCTTTTTTATAGGTACATTTTCTCTGGAGTTTGAAAAATAATCAAAAGAGCCATTAAATTTTTTTATTAAATGTGCAAAAAAATTACTTTCATTCAACGAACACTCATATGATCACTAACAAAATTAATTTACAAATTTAATTTTATAAACTTAATTTTAGTTAGAAGTAAGTTTGAATAAAATAATTTATATTTAAAAAAATATTACTTCCAACACAAAAACAAATCTAGTTGTTTCAGATTAAATAAGCTTTTGATATCATAATCACATTTGATTAATGATGTAAATGTTAAAATAAACAAAATAAAAAATGAACAAAACCTTATTCGAGGTTTTAAAAATCCGTTTGAGTAGTCTAATATTCTACTTTAAACATACACTAACATATTAAAAGAGAGTATGATGAGTTAGTTAAGTATTATATTGGAGTTCATGTTTGTCCAATGCAAAACATATAATGTTCACCCTTCAATGTGCGTGAAAACGAGTTGAGAGTAAAACAAAGCTCGGGTATGAGTAAATTCTAATAATGTAAAATAATTAACCCTCCTTTATTCTTTGGGACCGAAAATTGAACTAATAAAACGAGCATGACCCAAAATAATATCTGACTCCTCTAAAAAATATAGTGCACTTTAGGAAAAAAAATACAAGTGCAAACATACAAGAAAATCAAGTAAATTTTAGTCACAAATCTATTGTTTCGTATTAAAGTTCTTTTTTTTTTAATCTAGATTTATACATCATTATTTTTTTAATTAATTTTAATCAACCTCAAATTGTATTTTATATGCACCTTATACTTTAGATAAACCTACGATAGTTCCTTCCTTGATGTTTGTAAACATCTGTTTATGATAGCATTTTCAGTTTCCTTCTATTTAATTGTTTTTCTTCCTAGTCCATTTCATTTATATTTAGGTTAAAGAATAATTATTATTGCTTTTTTTTGGGTCATCAAGAATAATTATTAGTGCTTAAGAGACTTATACTTAAATCTTCATTAAACTAAGCCCTAGTGACAGTCATTCTTTTACTAAAGTTTAAGAATGTGACTCAATGATAAATAAATAGAATTTAGTAAAACAAATTTTATCTATAATATCAGATATTTGAATCTTGATAAATAATACTTTATAGGAAGGGATAACTTCAGTATCCCCAATGAAAACACATCCATAGAAAGTAAGGATATATCTCTTAAAAAAAAAAAAAAGTGTGTTTGATTTGACTATTTCCTAATTTTATTTTCAGTAAAAACAGAAAATACATTTTAAAACGTGTTTGGTTATATTTTTCTGAAAATGTTTCCTAGACTAAATATGAAAACAACAAATAGTCATTTTCATCATTTTTAGAAACAGGAAACAGAAAATGCAGCGTAAATTTTGTAATTATAATAAATATTATATTAACTAAACATGTTTTCTAAACTTCAAAAATTAATTATTTTCAAAAAATTGAAAATAAAAATTAAAATAGAAAATTTTTCCTTAAATCAAACAAATTTTTTAACTTCCTAAAAATATCAGATAATTAGTTGTATACAAAATTAAATGTGATAATAATATTTGTAACTGATATTTTACTCACATATATTCTTTTTTTTCTTTTTTATCTGTCATTTAAATACTTGCACAAAAAGATTAAAGAAGCCATTAAATAATCTCAATTATAGTAAAAAAATAAATGTATTTTATTAAATTACACTTTTATGAAAGTATTTAAAATATTATTATTCACTCCACAACCATTTCTCACTTTATTAATATTAAAGATAAAGTTAAAAAAATTAATAATTACTTTCTTGGTTTTCTAAAATGACATATAAAATGAAATTATTATTTTTTCTAAAAGGACTTATAAGAAGAAACGGAGAAAGTTGTTTTTAAACAAGCAAAAAAAATTTTAAAAAAATATTTTCTTAAAAATAATTAATTACGTACATTTTATAAGTATACCTCTTCGATTGTTATATGTTCTTTGATATAGTACTAGTGTTCTTGTGAGAGACCATCACATGCAACCAAAGAAAATGAAAGGCAGCTATTGAGTCCGAAATATCTCTTGTTCTCCCTCAAAGTGCTTTCAGCATCACTCACATGATAGGCCCACACTAAATTGCAAGAATATATATGTTAAATGTACTAAAATTTTATCAAAATCTTTGATTAAATGATTTAACAGTTCCATTTCAAGTTGTGTTTCAAATTCACCTATGATCACCTACATTTTTTGTTACTCAAATCTTAGTTGGCACAGGTGGTATGAGATTATGTAATTTATGACATACCCAAATTAATTTGTAGAATATGCATAATATTCTCTCATCACTTTCATCCATTATCTAATTTTTTTTTTCTTCAATTCTATAGAATCAGCATTTAATTTACAGAATTGTTATAACCTTTAGAACTCTCTTCCCATGATTTATATACAAGAGATTCAGCAAACTCAAAAGGAATTCTTGCTTATGTGATCTCAAACTCAAAAGAACAATTTTCATTTATTTGAGAATTACTGAAACATAGGGCCAAAGTAACGCATTGAGTCTTGTGCCAAAACTCTGATATCAAATACAAGAGGAAAATCTTAAGACACAAAATCAGTTTGAGAGGTCTATACACAGCCTGCAAGCAAATAAATCGCAACTTCGCAAGCTACTGCAAACTTTTTCAGCTTTCTTTCTGGAGATGACAGTGATTGAAATGAACCAATAACAAATCCATTGAATCTGTTTTTTAAGTTTGGATGCTTCTATCCTTCATCTCAAAGAGGGACCAAAATAGGCCAAAGCCTGCAACCAAAGTGCCCGCAGTTAATTCCATAGAGTTCTTATGTGCACTCAAAGGATTATGTCTGCAAATGCGACCGAACATGAACTTACCTATTAAGCTCTAAAAACTGCATCAGTTGCTGACTTAAGCGTTGTGTTAGGAACATCAGCTTGGTCTGGGAAAAAGAGGCGACCAAATTTTAGATATGAATTATAATGTCAGAATGTATACAAACGAAGGGTATAGATTTTGACCATTTTTGTAACCAACGATAATGTTACATATTCTACTTACTAAAGGGTGTTCTCTGCACGAAAAAGCAAGCCCCAATAACAATGTAGCAGAGCAGAAGAATAAGGCCTTTCATGTAGTGAGAAGATCCGTCCTATAAAAGATATACCGAGGAAGACTTAGATATCACTGAAAGATTGAATCAAGATACCAAGTCAAACTATGGTGTTTCTACCAGTTGAAATGATGGTAAGTATACCTGTAAAGTGAAGGCTGTGGCTATTATTGCTAAAGCAAGAGAACCTGTCTCTAGGAGGTTGAAGTTGAGGTCCATTTTGATACCCAGAATCCAAGCAACAATCACACATAGGGGAACCTATATGGTCATCAAAATTTTCTTGATGTGAGCTTTCATTAATCCAAAAACAAAGCTAAATGGAAGCATCCATTTATTTATTTATTTTTTTAAAGGTGAATTCTTACCACAAACAAGCCAATTTGAGTAGCGGAACCCAAAGCAACACCCAACGAGATGTCCTGTAGTCATGCCATTAGTTTAGTTTCAAGGAACATATGTCAGACAAAAAGGAAGTACGAGTATGAAGTTTCAAAAATTGATGAAGTTCTAACCAGCTTGTTCTTGAAAGCAAATATGATCGCTCCTGCATGTTCAGCTGCATTGCCAACTATTGGTAGCAAGATTATGCTGAGAAAGCTGACAGACAGACCCCATGAATCTGATGCATCCTGTTTAGGTTGACATTTTTAGTTAATCAGTATTATAATAGTCAATAGAATTCACTGCTTTTTCTTTGACAAAAAGTAGAACTTCTGTCATACCCTATAGGATAAGAATAGTTTAATCTCTTAAGCACATGTCTAATACCATTTTCTTTAAAAAAAAATAATGAAGTCAATTACCTCGATTGTTTCCACCACATATTCAGACAACAGAGCAATGAATAGAGTCATCACAACCAGCCAAGTAAATCCACTCCAGAATCCTATCACCACTTCTTCTTCTGCAGCACTGTCACCATCTTCATCTTCCTGACCATTGCATGATGATGGTAATTACTAGTCAGATATTGGCACAAGTTAGAATCACAATCAGCTTCAATCATTTCATAATGCAAGAAAGCTTACATCCTGGGCTTCAAACAATTGCCGGTGAGTCCACAGTTGGAAGACAAGGTAAGTGAAATATGCAATCAGCATGACAATGCTAGCAGCTCTCGACAACTGCAGAGATGGGTCTGCAGTGAGAGCTGGCGAGGCACCAGCATATCTGAACAGCACTGGCAGCAAGTGGCACAGCAATGCCAGCAGCAGCATAAGCGAGTTCACATCTGCTTGTCTCTGCATATTAAATAGCCAAGAAAAATTGCAGAAAATTCAATGCTTAACATTAGTCACCATTTCACTACGAATAAGATAAAGAACTGAGAATATAAATGCAATTAATAGATCGAGTTTTGAATGGATTTCAGGGCCTTACCCTGTCATATTTTTGTTCCTGTCTAAGGTTTGCTATGCCACCACAGAATAGAGAGGTTCCAAGAACCAGAAGAAGGTTTGAGAGGACGGAACCCAGGAGAGAATACTTGACCACAGCAATTTTGTTACTGCTAAGCGCAAATATTGCTATTATGAGCTCTGTAGCATTCCCACATGTCGCATTTAAAAGTCCTCCCACTGTAATTCGAAAAATATAAATGGCTCAGCTTCAATGACATTGATAATCAATTTAACTCCTACAATTTGTAAGAGCATTATTTCTAACTCCAGCACCATGATTTGACCAATTTCAAGAACACACATATATCACATGTTTTGTCTCTATAACCAACTTTTACCCTATAGCATTTGGCCGTCAAAGGAATCTAGATCATGTGGTTGATGCAATAATGCAATGATAAAAACCAAAGGAGGGCGAATTATGAACAAACTTTGATTTTGATTTAATGTTCCGATTTGAACACTACCTAGTAGTGGACAATGACATGTGACAAACTCTAAAGAATTGATATGCTGTGGGTTCATACACACCTGTGGGACCTGTGTAATAAGCAACTTGTCTGCGATATTTGAAGTAACAATCACCAAGAAAAAAAAAAACGAGAATTAGCATTCAACCCAGAAACAAAAACTTGTTGTATAACGAATGATAGAGAGATAAACAAGAATGCAAGAAGTTGTCAAGGTTCCATACTCTGTCAGGAAGCTAACACGTTCAGCAAGAGGGGTAAGCCCAAGTAAGCTCAATGCAAAAACCCAGGGCTGCATGAAATAAAAGAAAGCAGGAACAGCCATAGTCGTCATCATCATCATCATAACATAATAGCCGCAATTGACCACAGATAACGAATTGCATCCTTTCAATTATACACTTTTAGTGAAAAATATTCATAAAAATTTTTCTAAATGCATTTTTAACGAAAGTAATTGCATTCGAATTAAAAAGATCATTCCCTACAAACAAACCAAACATTCATCGATCACCAAAAGTCTGAGACAGATACCTTATTTTGGAATAAATTTTTAATGGAAAAAAATTAAATGGATAATTCTATATGGGGTATAAGTTTCTGGAAAATCTTCTCAGATATATACCCAGTTTGGCTTTTCTCTCATCTGCCTAAACAAACCAAGTGTTACACGATAACAGATAAAAAAATTATAAGCATGCAGATGCAGCAGTATACTACTCACTCGTCCAAAGCCACAGGAATGGGCAACGATGGCAAGGGGAATGGCAGGGAACAGAATGGAAAGCTTGGTGCCCAGAAGAACCTCTTGCAAGTTAGCCAGCAAGTTTCTGAGCAAGCCATAGCGAACCCTGGACACAAGGGTGAGGTCAGACTTCTTGCGCAAGGAGGAGGAGGACATGTTGTGTGCCGTGCGGCCATGCCTCATCTCCTTGCTCAGCCCCTTGAGGGTGCCATTCTCCAAGAGCCACTGCTCTTGCTGCTGGTTTCGAGAAGCCATTGTTGTCGAAGAAGAGATGAGGTTGATGCAATTCTGCAGCTGAATCTGTAGTAATGGGCAATGATGTTGGTGAGGGAGTGAGAGAGAGGCATAGTGTCTATAAATATGGAAGCGGCTTGCAGAATATGGGATGTTTGCAGTGCAACTTCCTGGAAGGTTCGTACTTACGTTTCCAAATATAAAATGCAGTAAACTAGTAATGGCACATTCCAAAAAAATCATAAGTGTTCTATATATATTATTGATCATTTATTTTTTCACATATATAAATTAGAGGTGGCAAATGAATGTATTGGATGGATATGGGTTAAATCATTAACGGATAGATAAAAAATAAATTAATAATTTATTTATGATTCATTAAAAATTTGTTAAGGCCATATAATTCATCTATTACTTATTTTGATGGATATATATCTAATTCATTAATTAATATATTTTAATGGACGGATATCCAATCCATTCATTTTTAATTAGATGTATCGATACTTCTCTTATGCTTAAATAGATTATACTCTTCAAACCATATATATAAATCTATTAAATCTAATAAATATATTAGTTAGTTTATTAACTATCCATTAACTAAACCTAATTCAATCTATTCAAATCTATTGTTATAATTAGATAAATTAAGTTGAATTTAGACGTAAAAAGATTGCATGGGTCATGAATTCAATTGCCACCATATATTATAAGATAACATTATCATTTGGTCAAGAGAAATAATTTTACAATTAATGAAAATAAAAGTGGAAAAGGAATGTTTTAACATTTAAAATGAATTTATTTTTTAATTTTTATATTTTTGTTTATTAAATTTTATTTATTTTATTATTAAATATTAAAAATGTAATTTTACTTTTTATCATTTTCTTTTGTATGATATGTTTTATACTAAAAGCCATTTAAAGAAAGAAAGAGAAAGAGACACAGATAACAAGAATGTTGATATTGAAAGTTGATACTGAAAGAGAGTGAAAAAAATATTGATAAAAATGTTGAGACTGAAAGAAAATAAAAAATGTTTAAAGAAAATATTTGCGGCATAACTAACTTTCACGAAAGAAGATTCAAATTTAATTTATAGGTATGGATATTCTATGTATGTGAAAATTTTTTTGTAATTCTGTAGATTAAGTTAAGAGAGAAATGACACGTCATCATTTTAATGTAAAAAAGCTATTTAACACAACATTTATAAAATTATTTATTAGAAAATAATATTTTGTCTATTCTTTATTGGCTTTGTACACAATAATTTCTCATGTACGTGGGCTTGTAGTTCGGCCATGTTATTAATGGTTAGGTGAGCAAGTGCTTGTCTCAATTGATGTAAAATGGTGTTGACTAAAAAAAATGATGCAAAATGGCTATGATATTTTCTTTTTTGTATCGATAATTTGATATTTTAAAAAATTTATTGGTTTCTATTTCTATTTGATGGACTCCAAATATCAAAATCTAACGACAAATAAATATCTAAAAATTAATTCAAAATTCTGATAACAATGAAAGAAATATAGCTATCAATATTTTTTGAGTTACCAAACATTTATTAATTGCTCATTATATTTTATCAAACATCAAAGGTACACGTAAGGTAGCAATTATTCTCATTGAAAAGTTTAAATGTCAGATTTAATTATTAGGATTGATGAATGATAATTAGTGAAATATAAGTAAAGTTATTGATGACTGGTTATGGAGCTTATTTCATTAAATCATATTCATTAATTATTTTTTAATTTTACTCTTTCTGTTTTTTTTATTTTTCATTTTATAAAAAAAAATATTTATATCATTGTATTTGTCATTTTAAAAAATTAATGAGGAATTATTTTTTAAAAACTTTACTCTGTATATTAATGAAGTAAGAAAGGGTTAATAGAATAAATCATAATATTTTAAATATTTTAATAAAAGGGTAATTTAATTAAATACAGTTATAATTTTTAAATATTTTGATTTATTGATACTAATATGCTATTATCAATATTAACTAATTATTATTCCTGTGTGATGCATGGGTTTATACATATATTAAATTATTTAAAGCAGTTTTTTAATAAAAATAATTTTATTTGTATTGTATTAATATTTAGTATACCTGTTTAAAAAGAAATTTAAACGAGTAAAACATGAATAATAATTTTATTTAAATTGTGTTAGTATTCAATGTACTTATCTCAAAATAATGAAAGAAAATCTAAGAGAGTATAATATGATAATAGTAATTTCATCTTAATTGATTTCGTATTCATTATAAGATTTTTAATATAATATACCTAATTTAATAGCATTTATCTTAGTCAAGTTAATTTTTTCATTTGAATTATATTAGTATTTAGTGTACTTATCTAAAAATTATAAGAGAAAATTTAGGAAAGTGAAATATAATAATAGTAGTTTCATTTAAATTAAGAAAATTTAGAAACGTAGAATATAATAATGATAGTTTCATATGGATTTGATTAATGTTCAACATACCTTATTTAATATTATTTATTAGTTAATGTTCAACGTACCATATCTAAAAGTATTTATAAGCTCAAGTTAATTTCATTATATGTATAGATTAATATTGATTTATATGTTTTCTAAAGGGAAAAGTCCAATTTATCCCCTCCAACTTTGCTTGAAGCACACTTTCGCCTTGAAACTTAAAAAATTGTGAGTGCATGTCATCCAACTTCCAAACATGTACACTTTAATCCAAAGTAATAATGTCCGCCCAAATTAATCTGCACATGACCTGTACGTGAGGGTATTTGAGTGTAATTTTTTTTGAAAAAAATCTACACTTGAGACACCCACGTGAGAGGCACGTGAGCATTATAGACCCAACCTACTGAAATCCCTTGTTTGAATTGGGAGAAGTTACATCAATTTGATGAGCCATACCTTCTAGAATCAAGAAATCTCCTACTTGGGTTCCTTTTAGTCCAGGAGGTTTGTAGCAAATAAGGAATGCTGCATTTGTAACTTCTACACCTAGTAAAGCTTGATGAACTCTCCACAGGCTCAATATGATCGTCATTTTAGCTCCAAATGGGTCTTTGGTTGTCTTCCTCTCTGTCGCACGATGGAGCTCATGGGATTTTTAGAGTTTTGAAATTTATCAAGTTTCAAACCTCTAGGTTTGGGAAGATGATGCTCATATGCCTCTCACGTGGGTCTTAATGATTTTCTCCCTAAAATGCCCTCATGTGCCTCTCACATAGTGTTTCAAGTGCAAAGTTTTAGAAAAATTTCACCCAAATAGCCTCACATGTAGGTCATGAGCAAATTTCCGTTTAAATTTGGATAGATGTTATCATTTTGGATTTAAGTGCACACATTTAAAAGTTAGAGGACAGGCATGTACATTTTTAAAGTTTTAAGACCAAAGTTCACATTGAACAAAGTTGGATGTTATCATATTATTATAGGAGTTTGACCGCTTGAATAAATGTAATCATTGTCAAACTCTTTTAATAATGCAAGAACACATAATTCAATGACAGTATAAAAAGTTTCATATTTAGAATGAATCAAAATTAAATTACAATTGCTTTTACTAACAAAATTAATTAAAAAAACATTTTGCAATAATGTGCAAAGATCTAATATTGATTGTATCAAAGTATAATAGTGTAAAAACGTGTCACACTTACATGAAACAAAATCAAATTATAATTCCTTTTACTTAAAAATTTATTTAATGTCCACAGGTCTAATTATATTAATTGTATCAAAGTATGAGAGTGTGAAGAAAGTGAAGAGTTGTTTGTCTTCTTTATTATTAAAGTTAATTTTACAATATTATTAATTGATTGTGAATTTTTTTAAATAATTATAAAAATCCACCATAAAATTTAAATTTTTTTTCTTATCATAAAATCAATTATTTTCATTCTAAAAAATTATTTTTAGATCACTTTCAGTAAAATTTAATACACACACATATATCTGTTGGTGGAGGATTTTATGTGTGGCAATTAACCGGCAATAGTTAATCCTCACACCATCACCTTTGTATCCTGTAGATCACCTTGCCTGAGAGGCTGTCTAAAAGGAAAACTTACTAGAGAGTAGGTCCTTAATTAGCAACTTAATGCAAACCTCCTAATATTAACAACATGATGTGCTCGACTAATGGTAAAAAATTGCAAGAATAAACTCAGAAAAAAATTTCATTGATAAAGTAATTTATGATACATAAACTTGACTGAATGAACTTTGAAAAGCAATATAACTATCAAATATGTGCCTCTATCTTCACTTCTTAAAATTTTAGCACTTTCTCCTATGAGCTCTTCCAATTGTGTCTCAACTATCATGCTTAGATTTGATTAGTCTTAATTTTCTACTTTCTTAAGTTTTTATGTATATTTGAATTAATTTATTTTATAATTAATTTATTTGTAATTTGTAGTTTGCTTTCCTTTGAGTCTCTCATCCCGATATGTAACAAAAAAAATCAGTTTATAATTAAAATTTTTTAATAAAATTTTAAAAAATAATTTTTAACAGCATGCTATGGCCCAGTTTTCTTTGTGGACCCACTTCCTCTTCTATATTAATGAGCCCGTTTTGCAGCTGATATAAACTTGCTGACAACAATAGCCTCCATCAAAATCAAAATAATATTTACCCTGATATTTGAGGGAACATTAAAAAAGTGATTTTGCATAATGCCAAATCTAAAACAAGAAACCTAAAAATCTAGGGGTCATTTTCCCGATTGGTAAGCCAAAGATACAAAGACCACAAGAATCGTAGTCCACAGAGAGTGATTTGACACAACCGAAGAGTGAAGACGTACACGCACAACCCACTGTACGGCCATGCAATATGATGTAGGAACCTTCCTGGAAACTGAAGGTGAGTTACAAACTACAAACTGAAATTAATATTGTGGCCATAAAAAAATTACTACTACTTCTTATTGCTTGTGTATATTGGGGTCTGCATTTGGCTGAATAAACAAGTAATTAATGAGAAATCTTTCAAAATAAAAATTTCTTCAAATGAATACAAATTTATATTACTTCTTAATTATTGCTTATATTATACATATTGTGGTCTGCATTTGGCTGAATAAGCAAGTGATTAGGTAGAAATTATTATTCCAAAATAAAAATGTCCTCAAATGAATAAAAATTTATATTACTTCTTATCGCTTATATTATAAATATTGTGGTCTGCATTTGGATGAATAAGCAATTGATTAAATAGAAAATTATTTCAAAATAAAAATTTCTTCAAATGAGTAAAAATGTATTACTTCTTATTGCTTATATTATACATATTGTGGTCTGTATCTGGCTGAATAAGCAAGTGATTAAATAGAAAATTATTTCAAAATAAAAATTTCTTCAAATGAATAAAAATTTATATTACATCTTATTGCTTATATTATGCATATTGTGGTCTGCATTTGACTGAATAAGCAAGTGATTAATGGAAAATTATTCAAAAATGAAAATGTCTTCAAATGAATAAAAATTTATATTACTTCTTATCGCTTATATTATACATATTGTAGTCGATCTGCATTTGGCTGAATAAGCAAGTGATTAAATAGAAGATTATTCCAAAATAAAAATTTCTTCAAATGAATAAAAATTCATTTATTGCTTATATTATACATATTGCGGTCTGCATTTGGGTGAATATAATCAAGTGATTAAATAAAAAATTATTCCAAAATGAAAATGTCATCAAATGAATAAAAATTTATATTACTTCTTTTTTTATTAAATTTATATTATTTCTTATCGCTTATATTATACATATTGTGGTCTGCATTTGGCTTAAGAAGCAAGAGATTAAATAGAAAATTATTCCAAAATAAAAAATTCTTCAAATTAATGAACAAAAATTTATATCACAGTGCAGAATGATATTAATGGTCTATTTGGACTAAAAGGGGAAAATGTGGGAACGTAAATCTCTTGTTTAAGACATAATTAGAAAGTAGAAGGATGACTTCGAAAAGAAAATAATTTAAATGTTAAAAACTATTATTCTTATATATTAAGGAGTTGAAATTAACTTGAAAGAGAAGAGAAAGTTAATACGGACATGTAATTACATTTAAGCCCTTATTACAAGTATTGAAATATCCACCTAAAAATTTATATGATCGCTTTAATTGTATTATTAATCTGTTTTCTCAAACAATAAAAATTTTCATTTTTATCCCTTTCAATTTAATAATATCCAAACAAAGCTACAATGTGTATTCTAATTAATGATTCTATCTTTTTACTTTCATTCCTTTAATCTTCATTTCTTCTCAATTTATTCCTAATTTCTTTGTATCATAATCACAAAATATTTGATTTATACGAAAAACAATAAAAGCAATTTTCAGTTTTGTTGAATGAATCTTGCAGAATTCTTATTAGAAACTCTTTTCAATTTTCAAGCATGTCATCCTTTTGTGGTCATAAACTAACATGTAGCCCGTGCAATATATCCAATTTTTCATTTAAAAATGTCAAACTATTTTGACTATTTTTTTTATTAGAAAACATATTGTTAAATACGTAATTCTTTACCCCTAAAACTTGAATATTGTATTAGGATAAGTAATAAACCATTTTATTGGAAAACACTGTATCTGTATTAATAGATAATTAATGCCAAACATGGTTTTGATATTTGGTTTCTCCGTCATACAATTTTTTTAAAGGTAGTCAATTATAGTTAGTACAATAATTATTTAAATATTTGTATAAATAAGTAAATAATTACTTAAAAATTAAATATTTATTATTTAAATTAAAACAAAATAACACTTAATTTCATACCCACGTTTGCTAACTTTTTTTTCTTTTTAATCATTTCGAATGCTACATTAATGCATTATTGTCTCAGTTGAATGGCGGGGGATTTAACAACTTTTGGATGATAAATTAAAATTTTTGTATCATATTTTTTTTGTAAATTATATCTATGATTGTGTAAAAAGAATTTTTTCAAAAGTGTGTATTTTTTGTCTAGAAACTTATAAGCGAAATTCTCATGTAAAATTAATTCAAATGAAATGAAAATTACAATTTTTTTAGACATAATTTACACATTTTTGTAACAATCTGTTTACAATAACTAAAAAAAAAAAAAGAAAAGTTGTAACTTTTATGTGTGAAAGTTATAAAATTCATCCGGCATGCCGAAATATCTTTTTGCACATACTATTTATTTTTGTTGGCAAAAGTTTCCTTGGATCTTATAGCATCTCTGACATGTGATATTGCCTCGTGTTCCTTCTAAAGACTGAAAGTTGTATTGTACCGCTCCCTGTGACTCCTCTATTTCCTTGGGTCAATTCCACTGCCTTTGTTTGGATAAGTGGAAAAAAAAAAGGAAAGAAAATTTTAAAAATTGATATGAAAAAAAATAAAGAAAAAAATTAAATTTGTTATTTTTAAATTTCTTTATTCTCTATTTTTCTCTTGATATTTTTTGTCTTTCTCTCATATTTTTCTTTCTAACATTTCAAACATAAGGACGTGATTCAGAATTAATGTTCTTTGTCCAATTGGTCCTGCTTAAATTTTTTCTTCTTTTTTTTACTTTTTTTTGGTAATGTTGTCACTCACAATCAAACCAACGGAAGTGGCGATTTTCGTTTGTATTTTTCTATTTAAAGCGGCGATTTTCTATTGGATTACTATGCAACTCGATAGACTTTGCCAACACAAAAATATTCGCGAATTAATTAATTAAACACAAACGGTGGTGTTTTTAACTTTTTCACTTACGGCCAGTACACTTTTGTACTCTTGCAAGTGTTTGCTAGCATGAAAATCACCATCTTCTATATGTACCAAGAAAATAGAAGACACCATATCCTCATATTCCACCGTGCTAAATTAATGCTGCGGCAAAATACCCAGACAGGGAGAGTAATAAGAAACTTCCCATATGTAGTGGAGTCAAAAAAAAAAAATGTTCTTTCTCAACCCTATGTATATATATTGCAGATCCCAGTTGCACAAAAAACTTGTGGTCGAGTTTTGGCGAAAAACCATGCTGGGTAGTAGTAGTTTTACTTCAGAACTCATTCCTTAAGATCCCTCAAGGTACTGTCCTGCACTTTCTTTTACGTGTTCTAGTTAAACCCGTCAGTGTTTGACTTAATATAAGTAGTAGGCACAGACCACACTCTCTGTCTCTGTATTTTAAAACTTGTTTTATTTTTAGGTTAGGTCGAAGTCCAACCAGGTACTGGTTTATTCCTTTGATATATGGGCACACTGCGAAAGCCTGTTATGGATATTGCATTATTCTAAGGCTATTAGTTATTAATCATGTAGAAATTAAGGTCCTTGAGTGAAACAGGTAACAGCTTCTATATTTTGCTATAAGGCTTCTAATTGTGGTTTTAATTAAACTGAATATTGTAGTTTTGAGAGTTGTGGTATATATTGCATTTTGCTGTTATTCGGTTTTGGTTTATAATTTTTTTTTTATACAATCACTTTAATTACAAAGTAGTTATTATTGAACTGCAATTACCATTTAAAATATTTATCTTGTTGGGTTCTCTGAAGTTATTGAATGTAGTCCCTGCAAGATAAGGAAAATATGTGTCTGCCGACATGCTTGCTCTATATTTGTCTGTGGAATCAATGTTGGTCGAGATGCATTATTTTTTCGGAGAGAAAAAATGCATGTATAAATAATGGGCTTTACTTTTTCTCCTAATAGGTCACTGCCACTAGCAATTATTTCTTGCATATGTATCTTTTTTATGGCGTGAATTAAAAGTATTTTTATTTGATTTTGTTTATTAAAACCGTTTTATAAGTTTAATTTTTTTAAAACAGAAGTCATAATTACATGACTTTCTTTATAAAATGTAATTTTTAAGAACTAGACTATAATTCTTGTATTTAAGGATGTAACTCACTTCGGTTTCTTTCGTGTAAATTGTGTAAAGATTCGTCCATGCACTTGCTCTGTCAGCACCATAGTCCGTAGGGCACGGTTCAATTGAACTTGTACCTCCCTCCTCGTTAGTGAACTGTGACCGGATAGCAAGTATGGGACCACATCCATTTCTCATTGGAATCATTTTGATTCTTCATTCAGGACCATTTGTTATGAAATAGATATTTTTTGGAAGTACACACATACGCAGTCAATGTTATATAATTCAAAAGTTGACCTAGTGATCAAATATGTGTGCTCTTACCTTTATTATATGAACCCAAAGTTCCAAACCTTGGATGGAAATTATTTTTCTAAAATATACAAGGGTTTGCCTCTGAGGTGGAATAACTTAATGTCAGTTGTTGCAGAAGTTAACTCAAGAATATCTTTACCTTACAAAAAAGAAAAAAATCAATGCTCTATTATAACCACAAGGAAAAATCAATGCTCTATGATAACCACATCTTCATAATTTTGTTCTGTCGTATACACAAATATCACTCTGTCATGCAGGCTAAGCCTTGGGAGCCTCACACGCTAATAGAGGCAAATCAGTCCAGCGTCTTTTGTTGTTGTCCTCATCAATGGAGGTCAATGTGTGAGAACTCAATGCCTGCTCAAACTTTTCTCGTTGTAGCTCCACTCTTATCACATTGTCACTTGCATCCAAAACCATAACTTGGTTGCAGTCCCATCCCGATATTTTACAATATCACTCTCACCCTCTGCAACTTCAACATACCTAACAGCTACATCAATCGTTTGCACCTGCAGGCATGCCCCCACATGCATGTGTGTCCTGAACACCTTCACAGCTTCTGCGAAGCTTCCTCTTTTCCCGTCAAACATAACTTGATCATAAAATGTCACACTCGCCAATCTCTACAAGTAACTTGTGTTTTTTATCTTTTCTTCTGGCATATTCAACTATAGTTATATCGATTTGAGGCATAGAAAGGAAAAGCTACGTACGCATTTTGAAGGACATCATTTTATGTTCGAGAAGGCATATATCATATATGTGCTCTAATCAGTACGTAGAGGGTTTATTAGGTTTCCTTGAACTTTCCTATGTCACTAACGGTTCTATATGATGCTGTTTTGTTGATGTTGGGACCATCGTATACTCAAGCGTTATGAGTGTAGGTGAGTTTGCTTTATGTATTTTTCTAGTGAATTGAAAGAATGGGTCATATCGTTTTCAATTTGATATCGATTACAGGATGACTCATATATACATAACATTGTTGCTATTTATATTAATTTTTTTTCATACGGTAAGGAATATATTTTCGGGTTAATTTTTGCATTAACCAATATTAGTGTATTTAGAAAAATTAATTTTTTTAAAAAAAAATTTCTACTCTTTCATTTTTTGTAGCATCCAAGCACAACAAAATATTATCCTTTCAGTTTAATGTTAAAGATCAAACTAAAAATTCTGTGAAAAGTCCCCTTTCAATGTTCTATTTCTTTAGTTTGATAATGATTCATTGATTCTCAATTCCGTACCAAATTTTCTTTTGGGGCATCAAATCCGTACCAATCTGGTCCAATTTCAAAGAAGTCGTGACCAAGCTCAAGCTAGCAAGTCAAAGCATAAGGAACGATAATAATTAATAGGTTAACAACAACACAGGATCAGAAGTGTGGCTAAAATATCAACTTGTCGGATTCAGCAAAAACAAAAAGTTGCCGCAAGAGTGATTGTCTATAGATAGCGTATCTCATGATATTTGAAATGAATAGTAACAACAACAATATAACAACAAAAATTGGGACACTTGCCAATCCTTGGGAGCTCCACCATGACACCATGCCAACCCTTGGAGGCTCCACCAAGCCTTATAATTTGCATGTGATGCAAGAAGCCAACTTGTGCAAGGAAGCTTTTTGGGAGAATGACACAAGAATGGTCATCTCACCAGAAAAACAATTCCATTTTTAGTTTGTCAATTTAATTAACCGTTGGTCAAACAAATTTAATCAATAATTTACTTGCAATCATTCACGAATATGAAGTGCTCCATTTCAATTCACCAGTCAGATTCGTTGTTAATTTTAAGTAGTTATTGGTGAAATTAGTTTTACAAATGATTAATCGAACACGCAAATTGAAATGATAATATTTTTACTAAGCTAACCATTTCAGTCATTCCCCCAGGCTTTTTCCCATTCAAAGCTGAAAGACGGAAGGGGTTACTTTGAAAGTGAAAGACTCTACCTTTGAGTCACTCAACTACAAGTCTACAAGATTTATAATCTTGCATGATCCTGCCATCGTGGCCAAGGCCACAAATGAATTTCATTGAAAGGAAGCATAATATGGACGCAGTTACACTAAGAACAGAAGTCTCAAACTTGAATTACTCAACTACAAGATCTATAACCTTACATGATCCTAACAGTGACAACAAAAACAAGAATGAATTCCATTGATGATATAATAACAAGAAAATAAAACTAGTCAAAGAAAATTGAGGCATCATTACACTCAGCTCAAAGTTTTACGGTTGGAATGACTGTTACTAACTCACTAGGAGCTGCAAATTAAACTACAGAAGCAGGCTATGACTGGAAGAAACTTTGTTAATGGATCAACCTTCCAATTTCTACTTCATTTTCCTTCCACATATCAACACCTTCCAGGCATGCTTCACTACTTGTTTCTTTAATCAAGTTAATTGTCTCTGATTTCTCATTTCCTCTAGGCTTGATGCAATATACACGGGATCCAATATGCTGCACTTCTAGACCAGCACTCTCGCAACCATTGAAGAAAAGCAATTCGTCTTCCTTCCCAATTCTGCGTCTCCAGCTCATTAAAAAGGCTGGCTGCGGTAAAGCTACATCTCCTGCCAGAACAAGTGTAAAGATTCAGCAAACACACAAATTTGAGCAACTAAAGTATCTGGATAAAAAAAGTCTCAAGCATGATACCACCATTCTCATCATTCCCCGTTGGAGAAACTGCTTTCCTATCCCCGGGCTTGTAACTTTTGAGTAGAAAGGAAATGGTCTGTATCAAATGTGCATACTGTTTCACATCTACAAGCATTTAAGAATTAAGAGAGACATATTAGGAACCGTTTCCACATTCTTTTTCTGTAAAAATCTTTCTTTTTTTGTTGAAAGAGATGATAGAGGAAGCGGCTCCACAACAGAAGAGATCAGAAACTCAAATTAAACAATTCCCAAAGCATGATGATTAGGAAACTTGTATAGTAACCATCAAAGTGGATATGCTGCCAGGACCGGAACACCATCCATTCCCCAGAAAGTGTCATTTCTTCAAAATATTTACAAGAAAATTTTCATAAAGATATTAACAACAAAAGTCCATATACAATTAAATATAACAAGATGAAGAAATTAAATCTGACATATTTTAATATTTATTAAACAAGTATTATAATCTAATTTCATCATTTTTTATTTTTAATGAAAAGAAAATCATTATCATAGTGAAAATTAGAATCCTGAAAAGAAAAAGACAACAGAATGTACAAGTTTCCTCCTTTCCATATCACAAAATTCAGAAAAGCCTTCTCAACTATATTTGCCAGCTAGGAATTTACCAATCTTGGTATGCCATGAAAAAGTACCACCTAGTGATAACTCAAGATAGACAAACACTGCATCTAAAATCATTATATAACATAAAGATTTTATCCATTAGAAGATCAATAACAACACTAGGCTTGTCACTCTCTGTCACTGTGATGTTATTTTGGGCCAACATAGATAAAGTGCTACCAACTCAGTAGAGAACTCAACCACTTCAATTGGAATTTGAGATCCTGCTTTTGCTTCTTCTAGGAACTTTAGTACAATTTGCAAGAAATATTAGTGGTAGTTTCACTGGTTTCCAAAACATGGCTGAGAATAGATGTTCTCTTTTTCTGCTTTTTGTGTCAACTAATTCTTATGCTATTCCTCAATGGATAAGTTGCACTAGTTACATTGAAATAATATTTATTTAAAAAAGGAAAATCGGCTAACCAAGTCAGTAAATTGGTGGATAATAATCTTACACAATAAGATATCACTGGCAATGATCAGGTCCCAGTCAGGGTCAGAATTTGGAAACTTGTCTCCCCAGGTATCTGAAAACACAAGCACATTTAGGATTTTGAAAGAGCAACTAAAAAGAGAACTAATAGTATATAAATAACACATTTAATGAGAAAATTTGATACAAACCTAATAATTTAACTATAGTAGTATGTAAGGGTTGTAACTTCTAAGATCAAAATAATGGAATTCTGGTGTGCTTTTCATGATAAACAAAATGTAGAGTGCTAATCATTCACATGTAAGGGATGGGAAGGCATTACAAGAAGATTTCATTTTCCATCTCACAGGCATCAAGTTATGCTAACTAAGCAGCGATAAGGATCGAATAAATTTTTTTTTTAAGGCATACAAGATTTCAAACTACTATCAATAGGGGAACTTAACTACCCAGAAAACACAGAATCACTGCATTTTTAAATCTGTCTCAGTAGTTAACCAAGAAGCGAAAGACACGAGGTCAATCAAAAGAAGACTCACGCTTTATGTGAGGAATGACAGGTATTGCATTTACCCTGCAGTTGTGAGCTATGTTCTCCTCTATTTCTTGATCATCATAGTCCGAAGTTGTAATATCAAGACAATATAACTTTTGGAGAAATATGGCCAAAGCACCTGTGCCACTGAAATCGGATAGCAAATGTTATACAAAACCATTTCTAAACCTCCGCTTAACAGCTTAAACTTTTAGTAGAGTTGGACTTTGACATAGTATCAAAGCCCTTATAATCAAGTGATCAAGAGTTTGATTATTGCCATCCCATTCTTGCACAAGGTAAAATGGGCTTGTGCAGTGTCCACACTTTAAGCCTAAAGGGCTCTTGCTTGAGGGAACATGTTAGAGATATAAAACCATTGTTGGGCCTCCACCTAAAAGCTTAAACTTTTAAGAGAGTTGGTCTTTGAAAGAAAAACTACATGAGCAAGACAAACTCAAAATATGTAAAATGTGAAGGACTATCTACACACAAGATGAAATCATATAACATGGAAGGGCTCAATTTTTTCATGCCTGATATTTTGATGTACTGAACTATGAGACAAAAATGGAGGGCGAAAGAGCAACAAAAGAAGGGTAAGTAGACATAGAGAGGAAAAGAAAATATAGAAACTAAGGGCATTATTGTAGAAGGCCTGTTAAAATCACAAGCTTTTTAGCATCAATAGAGAGATAATATTCATAATCTACAGGCACATATCTCATGGTAGCACAAATCCTTGCATTAAATTAATCACCCAGCAAGGATCAATGCTCCATCCTTAACTACAAGATGGTAATACTCTACTATAAGAGAAGGCAATAAGTCTGCTTGTGACAAAAGAAAAATGTACAACCAACAGTGATTAGTGATTATTGATAGATGTACAGCTTGATGCAAATATCATGTGCTATCAAGATCACTTCACCATGAAAATTGTGAGGAAGACTTCTACACTTCGTAAATAAATATAGCTTAGACACATAATCTAATACTTTGTGTACAATTAATTGAAATACCTTCCCAACTCAATGGCACGCCGTCCTTCAATGCATGATCTGTGCTGAACTAACCATTCTGCAAATGCAAATGTCCCTGGCCAGAGTAAATTAGCATTCAGTTGATGAAAGGAAAATTCTCGGATAATCAACTCCTGCATAGAAGACAACGCACCTCAGACCAGTACAATGCAAGCTAACACTAACAAAACCTCAAGAACAAGCAGAAAACTAAAAATTAGGCAGTTTGGAAATGTTTAAGTCCAGTCAAGGGAACTCACATAAAACCAGTATGTCTAACTCTAAAACTTGAGCTATAAAGCGAAAATCCCAAAGAAGCAAATAAAGACAAAAAAACCCATCAACTAAATAGTGTTGGTCTTTCTGAGACCCACCCACAAGTAGAAAAGACCATCTCAACAGAAACAAAAGCAAAAGCAAAAGGCTTCTACTGGCTGAACAGAAATAGACAGGCATACACATGAATTACAGTGCACAAAAACTGCAATCTAATACCATGTCAAATTATTTGAATTAATAGTGAGGTCCACTTAGTGGGTGGGCCAAGATGAAGCCTAAATTAAAAAGAAACTCACAGTGGGGCAAACTGTGTTTGGTATCCTGACAGCATTCTTATGTATGATCCCACTTGGCCAACAATTTTCAAATAATAGCTTATTAAAGAACCACAGCACAGTTATTTTGGATAAATTGGGACCATGTCCTGGTATCCCTTTCCCAATAATGGTTACAATGTTATTTCTTTATGTTTCAGTCTATTACATGATTAAATAGTTGCAAGTGAAGGAAAGTTTCAATGCCATTATCTTTGTATTTACCATATTATGCTTCTATGAGCAAATTATAGAAGCATACTAGTGCAAACATATATTTGTCATATTTACTTGACACTGCTCTTTCACTTTAACTATAACCTAATTCAAGAGATTAAAAATTTTGTAATGGATAGAAATGTAATGATGGTCGCTTCATCTCTAATCATGGTTATTAAACTTGCGAGTTAACTCGAAAAAACTTAATGAGTTTACGATCTTTGGATGAGGAATTGTGTTAACTTGCCTCGAAACTCGCAACTTGATAAACTCATTGGGATCGATCAAACTCGCATAAACTCTTGTAAACTCACGAGTTTGAAGGTGAGTTTAAGAGGTTAACACTGGGCTGATTTGGGCTAAGCTTTTGTTGGTTTTCTCTAGGCTAGGTGAAGCCCATCCACTTTGTTGATTCTTTGTTTTCAGAGCCGAAAGAATGAGAGACAAACAAAGAAGGGTTTTTGTTGGTTTTCACCTTCAATTGCGGAGAGATTTAAGGGCAGTTTTCAATTCTTGTGGTGGGAAACTCTTCCCTTCCAGCCAAGACAGAAAAGGGGAGCAGCAAGAGGCTGAGAGACAACAATCGAAGGCGAAGACAGCAAACTGTTTTGCAATTGCAAAGCTTAGACAGAACTGAAAGTCCATCTGCTGCTTTGCACACGAGGCTTATCTGTTCTTCAAAGTTAGAAGCTTCTCTGGTATACAGCCTCCTTGATTCTCTGTTCTGTGTCTGCAAAGCTTCTCAGCCATTCTGTCATTCTGCTGAAACCTTGATTCTCTACCCTGTCATTTTGCAAAGCTTCTCATCTTGATTGTTTCTGTTCTGTTCTTTGGTTTCTATTAATACTTTGCCATGTCTGCGACTGCCGGGTCAAGGTCAGGGCCATGAGGAAATAGAGTTCCTACTCCTAAAATTAGAAAGAATGCCACTGGAACTAGGTCTTATATTGGGTGGAAACATGAGGCAAATGTTCAGAATAGGTCTGATATTGATTCTCTTACCCAACAAGCAAGCACATATTAATCTTTACTTTCCTTACATCCCAGCCAAGCACACTCTTCAGGCTGATATACATTGGTACTCCTATTATCTATGAGTTTAATCTTCCAAAAACAGTGGGTGGGTTACCTGACAAAGTATATGATACTAATATCTCCCTAGCGAACAGTGGGCTATTATAAGACTACAGAGAGCCTAAATCTACATGGTTAGGTCATTCCCGTTTCCTATTTACATAGCCTTTTGGACAATCATTCATCCTACATAGAACATATGACACAAAATTTTTCTGAGCCAGTGATAGAACTCAGCAATATGATTCACTAGCTTTCAACATTTACCTCTTCCGCATAGTACAACACTTAAGCTCGAATTTATACTCTTCCATACTTATCAAATAGCATTGCCATTGAGGCAACTCTACCTCAGTACCTTTACAAAGCAACCCGTGGAAAGGGGGAGAAGGGAATAAAAAGAGAAAGCACCCATTCAATTACAAATTCAGCTCATGGATTGTGTACTTAAAACACAGTGCACAGTAATTCAGCTAAATCCTTCAAATACTACTCAAATTGCACTAAAATTTTTCTCTATAATATCAGTTTGATAGTCCCCAAAACAAACCCACACCATGCATCTGCTAAAACAACTATGGATCATATTCAAGAAGAAAGCTTTACCATTCCAGGAAACTGATGCCTCCTCTCAACATAGCTTTCTTGAGTCGCAGCCTTTTCCTCGCCTGCATTCATTAAAAAAAAAAAAAGGAAAGACAGAGTAATGCAATTGTCGCAGAAGGTAGGGATGGAAAAGGAAAGGGAAGAGAGAAGAGAGATAACCAGTGGAAATGTCACCTTCATCGGAGAAGAGCGATGATGGAGAGAAGAGAGCTATTTCCATCTGTTCCTTCTGACAATCAGTATCTCAGTAGGGGGAATTTAGAAACAGAACAACTTGACATGAACAGCTGCTAAACCTAACCAAAGTCCCAAACTACTGGGAGTAAACTGAAGCATTCGTATTTTACAATCCTAATTAAAAGTGTAATTTTTAAATTATTTAAACTTATCTAATATGAATTTAAATATATATATATATATATATAATGAATTTAAATAATTTAAAAATATAAATAATATGACAAATGATATAATAATTAAATCGTATATTAAAGATATAATTTTAGAGACTAATATATTATTAGGTGTATGTTTGATAAAGAAATAAAAATTGTGTTAAAAAGTTTATGATGAGTTTTTTACATAAAAAATTTTAAATAGTTATTATAAATATTGTGACAACAATATAATAACTATTGCAAACATTATTTAATAAAAAATTCAAAATATTATTATCTAATAAAAATATGAGGCAAAAATTATTTTTCATTATTTAATTTTGCTTCAAATTTTATTTTAATTTAATCTCCAGTTAAGCTCTATAATTTTAAAAATTATCTAAGTTTGAGGCAAACTACTAATCATATCGTGAATTTATAGTAAGATTATAAATTACCTATCAACAGAAAATCTTTTAAATCATATAATTGTTATGAGTAAAAGATCAACTAAGTAAACCAATATGCATTAGCAAGTTCAAATGTTCTAATGAGATGTAATTTTACTCAAAGTATTGAAGTTATCTTTTTTCATAAAGTTTTTTAACAAGATCAATCATTTGATATTGTAAGTAAAAACTCGTTTTATTAGGGCTTTAGTTTGTTTATTACTGAGCTTATTCTTGTAAGTTCAGGTTCAAATATATTTTTGATTCTTATAAAGTATCCTCACTTAAAGTATTAAAATTGTCATTTCTTATAAAGTATTTTTCAATAATATTTGAAATTCTAATATTATAGTTTAAGATTACTTTATTAGAGACTCTAACTTGCTTACTAATGAGTCATATTCTTTGTGGGTTGGGGTTGAACATTTTAATTTTATGAGATATCATAATTTAAGATATTAATATTGTCCTTTCCTATAAAGTTTTTTTTAATAATATTCAGATTTTTGATATTACAAATAAAGTTTATCTTATTGAAACTCTAACTTACTTTATCAATAAATTACACCCTTTATGAATTGGGTTTGAACATGTAAGTAGTACTTGAAAATATTAATTTTTTTAAATACAAGAGACACCAAAAATTACTCAAAAGTACTTATATAATATAACAAAAAAAATTTAAATCTAAAATAGTGTTAATTAAATAAATTATTATGTATACTTATAAAAAATGTAAGGTAAAAAGTATTATTTTCCAAGTCAAATTCATAAAAATAAACAAAATTTTGAATGCATTTTTAAAATTTTAAACTCAGTTTTATTAAAAGAGTTGTTATAATATTTTTGTTTCTTTTTAAAATGTATAATTTATTAAATAATAGTTCTTTCAATATATAATTAAAATTCATCATAAGTGACGCTTGTATGGCTCTGCCGCCGCGGAGCTTGGACACGGTTTTGAAAATGTTCTCATCGCATGACTTGACAAGACCCTTCACAAGTCACAACGTTGAAACAAAACTTAAAAACCAAGGAAACAATAACATAAAAAAACAAGCAATAACAACACAGTACAGTCTCAGAGACACCCTCGCCTCGTTTTGGACAGCCTGGTTTGCTTTTCGATTTGGACTGCGTATTCGGAATTGGAAACCGCTTCTCTTCTCTCTTCTCACACCAACCTCCAAGTCCCTCCAATTTACATCAATACCCAAACACACCTCTCCCATTTTTCTCCTTCAACGAGGGTACAAGAGTAATTTCACACTCATTCCGCTGCAAACAGCGAACCACCACCCCTTCCCTCACTCGCCCACCGGAGCCAGATGCGCCCTCCCCTTACCCTTTCTCTTTCTCTCTCTCTCCTCCGTTAACCAGATCTCCCCAACCCTAACCCCAACTCTCGAACCCTAATCCCCATTTTCATCTCCTCGATTCGATCCCAAATTCGAATCGCGAGAGCGAACCAAAAAAAAAAAAGCATGGGCGATTTCAACCTCGCTCTCGTCATCGTCGCCATTGTCGTCTGCGTCATCGTCTTCCTCTTCAACGTCTACCTCCTCGTCAATTACCAGCATCCCGATGACGCCAACCAGGCCTACTTTCCCAAATTCGTCGTCGTTCTCGGCCTCTCCGTCGCCGCGATCTCCATACTCATGCTCCCCGCCGACGTCGCCAACCGGCAGGCCTGCCGGCACGCGATATACAACGGCGCGTGTAATCTCACCCTGCCGATGAAGGATCTGTGGCTCGCCGTCTACATCCTCGACGCTGTGCTCGTGTTCTTCGTCATCCCCTTCGCGATGTTCTACTATGAAGGGGACCAAGACAAGTAGGTAGTTTTGGTTGGTGGAATCAATGTTGCACGTTTTATGCTCACAAAGAAAAAGCATCTGTTTTGAGCTGATTTTCTTTAATGTGTTTTTTGGTGGTGTTTCCGGAATTTGCGTGCAGGAGTGTTGGCAAACGGGTTAAGAGCGCATTGTTGTGGATGGTGACGACTGCTATCGTGTGCGCTCTCATTCTGGGTATTTTGTATGGTATGTTCTTGTTTAGTCTCCACCTTTAGTTAGGCTCTCTCACCTTGCGTTCTCAGTATGTCTTTGTGTAAGGTAGGACTAGGTTGTTATGCGTCAGTTTAACTGTTATTTCAGGGCTATTAGGA
Source organism: Castanospermum australe (assembly GCA_019955255.1). NCBI lineage: Eukaryota > Viridiplantae > Streptophyta > Magnoliopsida > Fabales > Fabaceae > Castanospermum > Castanospermum australe. The sequence goes on from NSJW01000746.1 coordinate 70,187, forward strand.
ACCCGGTTGAGTTTACGTCAGTTGTCCATATTGGGTGGTTCGTTTGGATTTGTTTGATGACCATTTTGATAGAACAGCCGTTTAACATGGGATATGGTTTTTGGATAATTAAATTAGATGTAAGTGGGTGGTGGGCCAATAATTAGCCCTGGAACTAGAAAAAAAGTGGAATTTAACTCATTCTTGTGATAAATGATACAGCTTAGTAGAGTTTCTGTGCTTTATAAGCAATGTTTAAGTGTCAATTGATTAAGAAAAGAAACGGTTTTGATGGTAGGCGAAAGGTTCGGGATTTAAGTAAGAAAAATTTAAGATTGGTGTTGCCCTTGGTAGCAATAGCAGTGCATTGCAATAAGTAGTAGCTGTTTCAGAGTTTATGTGAGCGAAACTGAGTTAGGCATTTTGTGGTTCCTAAATTATGACTCTAAGATGGACAAGTTTTGATTTCATTGTAAGAAGAAAAACAAGAAGAAGAAGAAGTGAAGAACCAATGTTATTGAAAATATCAACTTAAAAATCTATTATTTTCTTTCCAATGTTCACATCTTGATGTGGTTGGAAACTTAACATATACTTGGAAGCCCTCCTACATCATTTTTTTAACAGTCATTATACACAAACTTACTGAACTTGTCATGAGAACTGGTTTGTGCTTTATATTAAGGGTGAGTATGACACAGTCACAGTGTCTAGTAGTAGTTTCGACCATCACTATAAATATATTCTAGAATTTCAACCTTTAGCATGCCTATAATTTATAGATTTTACTGTTACTATTATAAGTTGGTTTTAAGACTCTAAAAGTATGTAAAATTACAGGATATCCTTTATTCTAATGGTTATCAACTTCTCATGCTTTTTATTTTATTAGGGGGAATTTTATAGTACCCTTAAAGATTGGTACCCCTGCCCAGTTGGATGGCTGTTGGATGAATTTGGATACATAATCCAATGGTTGAAAATGCAGTGGTACCAAAAAATTGGGGGTACCTAAGAAATCTCCTTTTTTCATTTATAAAAATGATTTTTATAGCACTTTTACTAAACTTTTTATATGCTTACATTGTATCAAACATCAATTCACAAAATAATACTTAAGCTGCTCTTATATAATGTCCAATAAACTCATAACAGATAAATGAAATCCTGTGATTTAACACCCTAAATCTGTAAATAACAAGACAAGACTGGATGCGGGATTTACTACTTTTTATAGACTGTTGATGGCCAATAATACATTATGTAAATGCCTAACCAATGCCTCACCAGTAGTTTGAGGTTGACTCCCAAGTGGTGTGCTACTGTGGTTCTTTTTGAGAATTGCTTGATTTGCAACCATTTCCCATCATTTGGTCCTATCTTTTATTGAAGCGCGATGCCTCCAAACTTTGTTAGAAATGCTATATCCAATTTGCTCATGGGTCATGCTTTGGAAACATTTCTCATGCATGCATTGTTGTATATGGTGTTACACTGTTACCTATTAAAAAAGAAAAGAGCAGCCTAGTGCAAGAGGCTCCACACCATTGTGGCGTTTTGGGAGGCCTAGATGTATGTAGCTTTACCCCCTTGAGCAAAGAGACTGTTTCTGTGACTAGAACTTGTGACCACCATGTCACAAGGCAGCAACCTTACCATTGCACCAAGACTCATCCTCTAAAATAGATTGACATTAATTATACTTCATTCTCTTTTGTCTAACAGAGTTCTTTATAACTATAGTCATTAAACGAAAAATTTGTTACTATTACTAAGTGTAAAATCTGACAATTATAATGGTAACCTCCCACAATCTTGAGTTAACATTTCATATTCATTGTGGCTTCATGTTAGCTTTAACCTGTGTCTGATTGTGCTTTTATTCTGTGAGTGATATATCAGGGCTCGTTGGGAAGGTGGACTTTACTGTTAGGCATCTCTCTTCATCCACAGTCTCATTTCCCAGCTCATGGGATTTCAATAGTGGTCAACAATGTATTGGAAGCGGTGTCCGTCAGGTCTTTTTTACTAACGGTCCATTTTTACTGATTTTTTGTTGCTTTTAGAAGTAACTTTTTTCTGTTGCTCATTCTGGTTTCTCCCCTTTGTCCTAAAAATAGTGCTCTGCATACTCTGCTAGTCCTTCATCAGAGAAAACATGGACCATGCGTACTACCTTTCCAGAATATGTTGTCGCTCTTGCTACTATTGTTGGATCTGTGCTTTTTGCTGTAAGTTCATTCTCCATAAAATTTAATTATTCAAATTTTAAAAAATACTTATTTTCAATTATCATTTTTCTCTTTTGCAAGTGTGTGTGAATTATGATATTGTGTTGTTCTATTCTCTTTAGTCACTGAGATGTTATATATAACACCTTGAAGGATGAAAGTTATTAGATTTTGTTGACTGATGCTATAAACTGCACACAAGAAGAAGCAGTCTCTTATTATGTATTTAATAAAGCCTTCCATCCAAGGTCACATTTTTCCTACTCATTATATTAACCATTGTTTTCTCACCATTCAATCCAGATATTTGGTGGCGTTGGTATTGCTTGTCTTCCATTGGGACTTATATTTTCATTTATTCGGCGTCCAAAGGCTGTTATCACTCGCTCACAGTATATCAAGGTGCTATATGTTTTTATGGAAGGGGACATATATAAAATTGTTTATTATATGTGTATTTCTTTTCTGATAAGCTATACTATATTTATGGTTTGGTGGTTGGTTACTGTAGGAAGCAACCGAACTGGGTAAAAAAGCAAGAGAACTGAAGAAAGCTGCTGAGGCACTTCATCAGGAAGAAAGAAGTGGTTCAAAGGGTAGAAAATTTCGTAAAAATGTGAAGGCAGTAGAAAAGGTAAACAAATATTGGTGATTTATCAATAGTCTTTGTTGCAAATTTTCTTATAAGTTTGTTATGTGTATACTATACGTCTATGCCCTTGTTGGCATGGGCTTTGCGTATAATAATTTGATGCATGCTGTTCTAGTTTGTGGCAGAAATTTGTATAAAGTTACAGAAATGTTCTAGTTCTAGTTGTTTACTTATCTATCTCACTTAATTTTCCAGGAGTTGTTTCAATTAGAAGAAGATGTAAAGCTTCTTGAAGAGATGTATCCGCAAGGGGAAAAGGTAGATAATCGAATTTCGTACTTTTTGACTTATAGGCATAAACAATGTGTAATGTTTCTCTCACTTACTGATTCTGCATGATTGCAGGCTGAGACAGCATGGGCACTAACTGTTCTTGGGTATCTGGCAAAACTTGTTTTAGGAATTTTAGGGTAAGCAATGATATATAACAATCAAAGTTGCTATGGATGCATGATGCTGGATGATGCCTTGTTCATAGTTTTGCAAAGCTGAGCTGCTTCTTTTGATTGCGTGGGTTGTCTCATCCTTTTCCCTACACATGGGAGGAAGTGATTTTGGTGTACTGTTGGTCATATTTCTTACACTGAACTATACATTTGATAATTTTGAAAAGGTGTTTAAGATAAGACCCAATGTGCAAGACTGGATTATAGCCGGAAATTCACAAGAATAAGGATCACAATGATCTGCAAAGAACCTTTTATTCAATCCTTCAGCCTCATCTAAAGCATGTCAGTGTAGGGTAGAGAGAAGAAATGAATAAGATGATGTAATTGTGGTAACAATCAGGTTTTCTTCTATATATAATTATAGAAGGAATGCTGATTGGATTGAAAGTTCATGTTGTGCTGGATTTAATGTTGTTGAATGACAGCGCATAGGATATGTTTCTCATCTTGCAACCACTGTTAACAGTTGGGAATGTGGGTTATGTGGAGGAAAAATGGTTTCCTGTTTAATTAGAGGAATTCTTTGTTTAATAAAGAGGGCATTATTTTGTGCCTGGTATTGTATTCTTGAGTGTTCTTTATATTTTATAGCTAGTTTGGTACGCGTTTGTGTCTTTCAGGTGGCTTTGAGCGTTTTTCTTCCTGGTTTTTGTTTTTCATTTTTTAAAATATTGATTTGGGGCAATGAATATTATGTGGCAACTATTATTGAGGACATTACTCTTGCTATCTCGCTGTAATGAAGATTGTTTTTTCTATAACAAGTGTTACATTTCACATGTATTATCTAACCTAAGTTTTGAAAACTATGCCAGGTTTATTGTTTCAGTGGCGTGGGTTGCTCATATCATTATCTATCTATTAATTGATCCTCCTCTTTCTCCTTTCCTGAATGAAGTTTTCATCAAGCTGGATGATATCTGGGGTTTGTTGGAATACTCTTGCCTTTTTTTAATCTTTCCATGGGTCATATGTAATTATAGATAGATACATAATATTGGAATTTTTATTCAATTATTCTTGTTAATATATTTATTCTGCTCTTCCATCAGGTCTTCTGGGTACAGTTGCATTTGCATTTTTTCTGCTTCTACCTTCTCTTTGCTGTGATTGCTGGTGCCATGATGCTTGGGCTGAGACTAGTTTTCATTACTATACATCCCATGAAGTAATTAAATTGTGCAGTCAGATTTATCATTTTACTTTTCTTTAAATCTGTTTCGGTCACTTAATTCTTTTATTGATCACTCACTCTGTGAACTTACTTACGGCAGGTGGGGAGCGACTCTCATGAACTCTTTTCTGTTTAATGTGGGCCTTATCCTTCTTTGTTCCATTAGGTCAGTGTAGCCTGTACTTTACATTTCCAAATGGGATGTTATGTGTATATGTTTAGTTTTTAAGATGACTGACTTAGTTGCAGAATTTAGAAATAGAGAATACAATCTGTTCTCATATTTATTTCTGGATGTACAAGGCTGTATTTATAGGGAAACTCTAGGGAAAAACCTAAAGAGAAAATTAGGAAAAAAATCAGGAAAGAATTAACTGTAATCCCTCAATTCAAGGGATTGATTTACAGCCTAAAATCTAGCCTAGAATTTCTCTAACAATATTCACATTACAACAGTAAAGATTGGATTTGATTTGGATTAATATCCAAATCACAATCATATCTGTATATTCCAACACTCCCCCTCAAGCTGGTGAATATATATCTTCCATTCCTAGCTTGGAAACTATCTCATGAAAATTCCCACTGTTGAGTCCTTTAGTTAAGACATCGGCAAGCTGATCTCCTGAAGGAACATAGGACATGCAGATTAGTCCTTCCTCAAGTTTCTCTTTAATAAAATGTCTGTCAATTTCAATATGTTTTGTCCTGTCATGTTGTACAGGATTATGAGCAATATTAATTGCAGACTTGTTGTCACAATATAGTCTCATAGGACCCTGCCACTTGATCTTCAAGTCTTCTAGTATAATCTTCAGCCACAATAACTCACAAATTCCTTGTGCTGTCACTCTGAACTCGGATTCTGCACTTGATCTCGTCACAACATTCTGCTTCTTACTCCTCCATGTTATTAGATTACTGCCGAGAAAGGTACAATAGCCTGTTGCTGATCTTCTGTCAACCATAGAGCCAACAAAATCCGCATCTGTATAGCCTTTTAACTTGAGGTTTTGACTCTTCTTAAATAGCACTCCTTTCCCTGGACTTCCTTTCAAATAGTGTAGTATTCGAAGAGCAGCTTGCATGTGTGTGATTCCTTTGGATCATGCATAAACTGGCTAATCAAAGTTACTGCATAAGCAATGCCTGGTCGGGTATGAGCAAGATAGATAAGCCTCCCTACTAGTCTCTAGTACATTTCTCGATCAACAGCTAGTTCTTTCACTTGCAGCTGTTAGTTTCTGGTTTGCTTCAATCAGAGTAGCCACTAGTTTGCAGCCAAGCTTTCCGGTTTCCTTCAAAAGATCCAGGACATATTTTCTTTGTGAGATAGAGATCCCTTGCTTGGAGTATGAGACTTCAATTTCGAGAAAGTACTTTAGTTTTCTCAGCTCTCTTTTATCTCAAACCCTTTTGCCAAACACTGTTTCTGTTTGAGTTTCTCCTCTTCGTCATTACCAGTGACTATTATGTCATCAACATATACCAGAAGTGCTGTAACTCCCCCTGAATCCGTGTGCTTGATAAACAGTGTGTGATCTCCTTGACTTTGCTTTGTACCCTGACGCTTTCATGACTTTAGTAAATCTTCCGAACCAAGCTCTTGGTGACTGTTTTAGCCCATACAGGGCTTTCTTCAGCTTACATACTTTAGTTGCTGTTTCTTTCCCTTCAAAACCTGGTGGAATTACTCATGTAGATTTCTTCTTCTAGGTCCTCATGTAAGAAGGCATTCTTTGCATGATATTGTTAAAGTTGCCAATCAAAGTGAGCAGCTAGAGATAGTAGGATTCTCACTGTGTTCATCTTAGCTACTGGTGCAAAAGTCTCCTGGTAGTCTACCCCATAAGTTTGAGTGTACCCTTTAGCCGCCAACCTAGTCTTGTATCTCTCGAGTGAGCCATCAGCCTTGTATTTCAGAGTAAAGGCCCATTTGCAGCCGACTAAATTCTTTTCATTCGGTCTGTCAACTATCTCCCATGTCTTGTTTTTTCTCTAGTGCCCTCATTTCTTCTTTCATTGCATTTCTCCACTCTTCTTTTGACAATGCCTCAGATAGAGATTTAGGAATAGCAATAGTATCTAAGCTCACAATAAACCTTTTGTGGAATGGTGACAAACGTTGTAGTGACACATAGTGAAACAATGGATAAATAGGTTGCTTTTGTGCATTTTCTGGAACCTTTTTCTTAGGGCAATGGGGAGATCTAAATCATTTTTCATGATTATCAACAAACTATTCAGCCAAAGGAGGAATAGAACTTACCGTGCTTTCATTGATAATGGGGAGATCTAAATCATTCTCATGATTATCAACAGACTGTTCAGCCAAAGGAGAAATAGAACTTACCGTGCTTTTCATTGATAAGGCTCGGATTGGTAGTCTGGCTTTGCTTCGGATTAGGAACAGCAACTGATCTCCTTGAATATATCTGAGAAAACCTTTTAGGATTATGAACAGGATCGGCTTGAGGAAGAGTTATAGGTTCCTGAGAAATGGAATTTGGAATAGACTCGGGTTGAGAATTTTTCAGGAGCAGATTGGGAAACAAAATCAGTTGGGGAAGCAGATGGAGAAGCAAGGGGAGCTCAAGGAGTTTGAGAGACGGGTAACTCAAGATCACTAAGATTAAGACCATCGCCTATTTCAGGAGCATTCTTATCTTCCAATGAATTCTCCCCCTGAAGATAAGAATGGTTGAAATATGACTTATTCTCAACAAAGGTTACATCTGCTGACATATAGTATTTCCTAGAAGGAGGATGGTAGTATTTATAACCTTTTTTTGTGTGTTAGAATAGCCAAGGAAGATACATTTGATGGCTCGTGGATCTAATTTTCCTTTCTGATGGTTATGTATATGGACAAAAGAAGTGTAACCAAAGACTCTTGGTATAAGACCTTTGGATACTCGGAAGTGAGGATAGAAAGTGGACAGAATTGCCATGGGTGTTTTTGGTCCAATATACGTGAGGGTAACCTATTTATCATATAAGTAGCTGTAAGAATAGCTTCCCCCTCCAATAAGACTTAGGAAGCTTTTCTATGAAATAACAAGGCTCGGGTAGTGTTAAGAAGGTGATCATTTTTCCTTTCAGCAATTTCATTCTATTGGGGTGTATTGACACAGGATGACTCGTGTATAATTCCTTTTCTTTTGAAAATATGGTGACAGCACTTGATTAAAATAATCTTTGGCATTATTAGACCTAAAAACTTTGATTTTAACCCTAAGTTGATTCTGAATCATGGAATGAAAGGAAGGAATAACAGTACTCACATCAGATTTTTGTTTGAGCAAGAAAGTCCATGTGACTCTAGTACAATCGTCAATTAAAGTAACAAACTAACTAGCTCCTGAGACATTTGGGATTGTAGACGGTCCCCAAATGTCACTATGGACTAAATCAAAAGGTTTAGAACATCGTTTATTGCTAATAAGAAATGAAACCCGAGCGTGTTTAGCAAACTCTCAAACATCACAATGAAATTCTTTAATATCTAGATTTTTAAACAAAGATGGGTACATAACTTTCAAAATTTGAAAAGATGGATGGCCAAAACGAACATGATGAAGCCAAATGGCTTCTTTATTAGAGGTTGTAAGGAAAGAAACAGATAGATTTTTTGGAACTTCTTTAGAGGCATCTGGTGTCTTAAGAAAATACAGCCCATTCCTTTCCTTAGTAACTCCAATCCTCCTCTCCAAGCCCTTGTCCTGAAAAAACACAATAAGATGGATAAAAAACCACATTACACTGTAAATCTTTAGTGAGTTTCTGGATAGAGATAAGGTTGACTGATAATAATTTTGGCACATGAAGGACATATTTCAAGGTAAGATTTGGTGAAATGGATATATTCCCAATTCCAGCAACAGTAGCAAGTGATCCATTTGCTACTGTGATTTTTCTATTACTAGGGCAAGGTGTATATGTGCTAAACTATGAGGAACAGAGAGTCATATGGTCAGTAGCCTCAGAGTCTATGATCCAGGAAGTATCTAAGTGATTCCTTGAGGCATGTAAACCAAAAAAATAGGAAGATTTACCTGAGAGGATTAGAGAGCATGAACCCGAGGGCTTATCTAGAGATTCTAACAAATCTCTGATTTTCTCAATTTCAACCTGATTGAAGTTTCCTTTCTGCTGTTCTTTTGGAAACTCAGTCAAATGAGCTTGAGGATGTGCTGATCGATTCCCCCATTCTCGGCTTGTTGGTTTTCCATGCAATTTCCAACATTTCTCCTTTGTGTGCCTCGGCTACTTGCAAAAGGTGCACCACAAACTGTCTCGGTTATTATTCTTTTGTGTTTCAGTCTTTGCCTCGGTTCTTCCAGTCAGTAATGCTAATCCCTCTAACGTATGAGGTTCAAGCATGACACTCCTTCGGCTCTCTTCTGCTCGAACTAGAGAAATACTTTCTTCCAATTATGGTACTTCCTCCTTGCCAAGTATCTGAACTCTCACCTGGTCAAATTCTGGATTAAGGCCAGCCATAAAATCATAAACCCTCTCCTTCTTTATGAAACTTTTCAAAGTGACTGCATCTTTTGAACACTTCATAATGCATACTCGACAATGATCGAGTTCCTGCCACAGATTTTGCAAAGTATTAGCATACTCAGTGGCTGTCTTGTTCCTTTGTTTTGTTCCCCTTGCTTTCGCCTTGATTTCATATATTTGGGCTGTATCTCGAGCCTTTGAATATGTCCGCTGAACAGATTCCCAGATATCCTTTGCTGTTGTTAGAAACATGCACGTATCGCTGATGGATGGTTCCATAGAATCCCACAGCCATGACATAATCATAGAATTAGCTTCATCCCATGCGTCAAATCCAGCTTCTCCTGGTTTAGGTCCGGTTCCGAGCAAATGGCTAAGTCGGCCCTTTCCTTTTAGGTAGGTTTTGACAAATTGAGACTACTTGAGAAAATTTTTCTCATTTAGCCTGTAGGTCGCCCTAACATTCTGTAGGTCCCCAGTCATATGATTGGCCATAGTTTCCTCTGATTTGATAGAGGTTTGAGAAGCAGAGGTTCCAGATATTGAAGCCGAAAAAGAAGAAATTTGTTTAGGCAAAGGTGAGGGACGGGTACAGCAATGAAGGTTATAGAACAGAACAGAGAGAAAGAGACGCAGCAATGAAGGCTGCAAATAGAATTCAGAAATCAAGCCTAAAGCTCTGATACCATGCGGAATTTAGAAATAGAGAGAATACAATCTGTTCTCATACTTATTTATGGATGTACAAGGCTGTATTTATAGGAAACTCTAGGAAAAAACCTAAGAGAAAAATTAGGAAAAAAATCAGGAAAGAATTAACTGTAATCCCTCAATTCAAGGGATTGATTTACAGCCTAAAATCTAGCCTAGAATTTCTCTAACAATATTCACATTAACAACAGTAAAGATTGGATTTGATTTGGATTAATATCCAAATCACAATCATATCTGGATATTCCAACATTAGTTATTCAACATTAACATTTTAAGTTTCTACTTTGGACCATGCTAAAGTTTTAAATAATTCTTTTTATTCTTCTTTGGTTACATATAGTAGGAAGATAGAGTCTCAAAACTCAAAAGAATGGAAATTGAAAGTGGTGATACTTTTAGGCATTGATTTTCCCTTTTGAAATTTTAAAATATGAAGTAGCAAGGGATATTAATTTAAGGCATTGTGTGAATAGTGTTACGAGTGTTACAAGAAGCTGTTTTGGAAGTGTAGCAAGTAGTGTTCTACTCATATATAGTGTGAGGCACCTGTTATGCCGTCATGCTGTGATGACATTTCTGAAAGTTTCAATTGTTTTACTTTTTCAGTGTGATCCAGTTCTGCTCCACAGCATTTGCCTACTATGCTCAAGCGACTGCAGCACAGGAAATATTTGGCCACACTTTGGAGTCTCTTCGTGGAATCAAATATTTGTACAAGTGAGTCAAGCTGGATTTCTTTCCCTCCGCCCTGCTTATGGTGCAAAAATGGAACCTATTTTGCTAATTTGTAAATTTAGACCACACAATGGGATGGCCCTCGTTTTTTCTTCCAACTCCAATAAATCCCTTATTTTTAGTTGAGTTTCTGTATGGAACTATGCTATACTCACACCCAAAATATGAAAAAACGTAAAAAAAAACTGTAGGCCATTGGATCATGTATCAGTACATTGATGTCACTGTAAGAGATCCAATGGCTTTTAGAGGTTTTTCTTTTTGTGTGTGTTTTGGGTATAAGAGTAGCATCACTCACCTACGTGATGCCATATTAGGGGGTTTATGACAATTATCCATATACGATGAGGGATTATATGTATTATTCGGTACTAGCATTGTTTTTGCTTTAATATAGTTTGACCTGCTGGTTGTCACATTACAGGTACAACGTATTTCAGATTGCATTCGTTGTTTTGGCTGGATTGACCTTTGTGTATTACGCTGCCTTTGTAAGTTTACTTCCGGAAAGTTTTCTTCCTCTTTTTCATGTTTGTTAATATTCTTGCTGATCCTGAAGGGTTTTGAATTTGGAAATATCAGGGATGGAGAAGAAAAAAACCTAGTGACAGGTTCCAGTTGTCTTCATGAGGTATGATTTAGCCTGCAAGAGTGTCTTCAGGAGGGAGCCATCGGGGATTCCTTGTCTCCTCATCTCCTTTAGAATGGCTTTTATATCGGGATGTGTTTTGGCCTAGTTTTGTTTTATGTTGAAAGCTAAAGAGTAGGCTGATCATCATCCAAGTAGAATCATGTTCCTGCGGTGGAATCATTAGGTGGGTTCTTGTGCTCCCACTGTGTCCTTTGCTTCTTTCCTCGCCATTGTATGTATTATTCATTTGTCTGTATTACACATTCTTACGAGTATGTAATTGAAGGTATCATGTGCATGCGAGACTACTTGGTTTCTAGAGGACCTTTTGATGTAATGCAACCCTTGCCAAACAGGAAGTTGTGCGAGCTGTTTTTTAATGTTCATATATGTGTTTGTGTAGCACATTCCTTGTATTAATAGAATTCTTATGAAAAGGAAATAGTGGGGCTTTCAGAATATAGGTATTTTTATGTTGTCTTCTGCATTTGATGTTGATTTTGTTGCAGGCTTTACGTCAAGTAGCTGGATACTTCATCTGTGTTGCTTGATGTAGATCATTGCTCATGCATGCGTACATGGGATTAACTTGAGTAAAATTAAGGAAGATTCTTACTGTTATATTTGGATTGGGGATTAGTGAGAAAAAATAAAAAAAAAAATTTTTTATTTAAAAGTTTTATAAAAGAAGAGAATAAAAATGAGGGTTTTTAAGTAATTTTTTAAAATTCTCTCAAATTAATTTTTGTGAATATTTTAAAATTATTTTAATTTGAAGAATTTTAAAAAATTTAAAATATACAAATAAAAAAATTTATTAAAAAGTTTTTTATTTTTTTATTTTTTTTTTTTTAAATCTCTTTCTTTTTCATTCTTTTCAAATTTTTAAACATGGCCTACGGGACTTATGATGTATCAAATATGCTGGGCTATATGTATAGAAAAATAAGTAGTATGCATTTTCAATGAACATGTTCATGCGACCAATACGAAAGCTCTAGGGAAAGTTCCCTCTTGCTTGCCTAGAAAACTGTCGAGTCTAAAAGCTGATCGGTGATAGAAGGTGGAGTGCGATAACTTGCGTTGCCAATTTTCTTTTACTCTCGTTCGTAAAGCACAAGATTTTTCATTTTCGGTTTGATATGAAATACAAACATCCAAGTTGAAATTAAAGCAATATTTTATATCATACTCGTTTCCTTTCTCTTCCATTTCTACTTATAATTTTTTATTTTATTTTTTTAAAAAAATTAAATTAGTTAGAGTCGTAAGATTTTCAATCCAAAACGCATTGATGGCAAGCATTTGATAATCTAAAAGAATGAGTGCAGAAGTTCTTGACCTAACTATGGCCTTGAGGTTATCTTAGACTCGTAATTTTAGAGTAAATTATTATTTTAGTCTTTTAAAAATTTATTTGATATCAATTTGGTCTTTTAAAAATATGCGATATCAAATTAGTCCTTTAAAAATTTAAAGTAACATCAAAATAATTTTTTAAAATAATCTTTTGATGTTACTTTAAATCTTTAGATAATTAATTTGATATTATATATTTTTAAAAAATTAAATTAATATCAAGTAAATCTTTTAAGAATCAAAATAATAATTTAATCTTTTAAATCCAAAGTGTGGCAAAAGAGAAGACCCACTTTCATCACGATATATTATTCAATATTGTTCTCGAAGCTGTAATTGGAGTTGTTATTATGCTTCCACTAACCTTTTAAAATGGCTCTCAATTGATTTTCCTTTTTATTTTGCAGTGCTAACTACATGTATAACCTTTGTTAAATACATAAAATCATAAAGATGGTGGAAACCAATCACTAGTTCACAGCATTCAAAATGCTCAAAAAACCAGAGAAAGTCACCCATTTATTATTAAGTACGTAAGAACACCATAGTTCCTTAAGCACAGTAATAAAATCATGCCATTTTGACTCTTGCCCAAGGATTCTGCAAATCATGGGCCTGTCTATAGTTTGCAAATACACATAAGTCTAATCCCATTGCAGAGTTCCCTGGAAACTCCAGTTGGAGACATTTATAGTGGTCTTTCCATCCGGATCAAGTGGATCATATGGTGAATCTTCTGCAAATTCAATTGGCATTGACTTCCAGTGCAGACTAGGTTCCCAGTCTGCCTCTCTGAGGACCTTCAATATCTCTTTTGCCACTATCTTGCTTCCCTCGGATGACAGATGAATTCCATCCCTACCATACACCACCCAATCAAATGAAGGAAATGCAGGTTTGAACTTTTTCCTTCAGGGACATATGACAGGATACTTACGTGAAGCAAACGTCTAACCAGCCGTCCCTTTTCTGGAGTGCAGACCAGAGATCAATGGCCTTGACATTCATCTCGCGGCACAGCTCCAAACACGCTTCTGAATATATTCGACAGGACTCATTTGTCCTTCCTGACTGCCCCAGTTGATCACTGGTTTCGGTCCAACCATTTATTCATCAGAGTTTAAGATTGAAATGTAAATTTAAAAAAAAAAAAAATCAGGTAACAAGAATGTCCAAGATTCTGGGAAGGAACCAGCCATTCTCTAAACTTATCATATGCCAGTATAATAGATTCAACTCTTGTTAGTTTTAAGCTAATGATGTCACTTTTTACATATCAGCCATGCTATTGCTCAAGCTTAAGCTCAAGGCTGAAGAACAATATATCACATAACCTTTTGGGTACAGGTCTGATTTATACATAACAAGCTTAGAGTTTATGAAATATTTCTGCCAGTTTGAAGTACAAGAAAGAGGTTGCTAGTATTGCACCCAAGGAAAAGGTTTATGTCCTTATGTAATCATAGTCTTAAATACTCTTAATATGAGTATTAGTGTAGGCATCACTATTATGTATTACTGATAGTCAAAAAATCATGTGAAATTATAATAACCAAATAGCAAACCAATTGCAGTCAGAACCTGAGCGTTCCACGGATTTGTGCCTCATTGATGGGAGGAGAACTGAGAAATATAATGCGAGTCTTCTTTGAAAGGCTCTGCCAACCATTAGGATTTGGGTCAAACTTTGTAGTGATAAATATGAGAGGTAAAGAACAGTTTTATCCAGATAATATTTGGAAATATACTGCATAGCATTAATTTGCTTATTTTTTTATATACATTTTATGAAAAAAGAAAGAAACAGAAAAATTAGCAGAAGAAAAGATAAAATACAGGATGAAGGATTTCTTTCATATGATAATATGTAGAAAAAGACAGGAAAGTGATACTCTAGTGTGAAAGTTTACCTTCAGATGAATAGCAATCTTCCTCATATTTTCGATATATTCTTGGAGAGGTACATGAGGACCAAGGCCAGATGGATGTGGATGAATAGAATCATTACCACCAAAGTACACTATTACCAATGATGGTTGGACGGCAGCATCCTGAGTTCAAAAAGATGACAGAGCAAAAAGGTGATTCCTTATCTGTCAATCTGAGCAAGATTCAAAGTAATCACACAGTGCAAAGCTGAATTTGAACAAAGAAAAGTGCATGCTGCAATTATGATAAGAAGTTTATCACAGTAGATTTAGTCTCTTAAAAATCAGAGATCTTCTTTATTAATATGCCCATGCTCAGTTCTAAGACAAGTTGAGGCTAACATGTGCAAGATTCTTCAAGCTAATCCTTAGTATGAGCTAGTCAATTTGCTAACTCTTTTGTGAGGTTCCATTAGTTACTCAATGAAATAACCATATGTTAGTGTTTATCAAGAAAGGCCAAAAAATTCAAGCTGAAGAAAGGGGAAAATTTTGAATAAACTGAGGCATTGACACTCAGATGCTCAATACCTTGGGAAATATTTTATCCAGAACCTGTAGAGCACGCCTTGAATTCCAACCAGAGTATCCTCGCAAGATGATATCTGCCTATGTCAAGTCAATGTGTGATAAGTTAAACTCAATGACCATCATAATGCATCACTACTCACAAAAGGCTTATACAAATGTAAATTGACTGCATTATTTGGCTAATATTTGAAAAAAGTTGAGGCATTTTAAAAGCATAGTCTTCTTATTAGTCTCTTTCAAACAATTAGATATTACTCTAATGTGTGCTCATGTGCTGGAAGAAAGAAGGATTGATGGAGAGTGCAACAGGACCACCACTTCCACAAAAAAGTTCTCAATTTGATGGTTTTGTTTATCGCAGATAAGGATAATCCTCAATAATTCAAGTTTATCATCCATTTTTTTTTATTTATCCACAAGAAATCGACATGCCTTGCTCTGCATATTTTCATATTATCCGAGTTAGTGGAAATGGAACTTTATTTTTGTTGTTTTTTTCCAAAAGGATCTATCACATCGCGTGCAGTCTTGTTCTTGAAGATGAAATCCAACCCATTTAACTTCTGTTTATCCTTAAAAAGTCAAAGAAAATTCTAATAAAATAAAAGTCTCAATAGGGTCATCCACAAATCACCAAAAGCAAGTGTATATGAAACATAAGTGGATAGCCAAGGGAAATTATGACGAAATACAGCAAATACATCATCGGCTATGTGAATGTGTAATCAAAAGAGAAGAATCTTACACTCTTTCAATCATTCAAAACTGAAGCAAGAAATGAAACTGAGTAACATTAAATCAGTCAGCCTGAAAGTTGAGGTAGTAGTGTAAATCACAGTACATG
The DNA here is from genome assembly GCA_019955255.1 of Castanospermum australe. Taxonomy (NCBI): domain Eukaryota; kingdom Viridiplantae; phylum Streptophyta; class Magnoliopsida; order Fabales; family Fabaceae; genus Castanospermum; species Castanospermum australe. The sequence continues at coordinate 85,923 of NSJW01000746.1, forward strand.
CATTGAAAGAATCCAATCAACCTCTTGCACACAAATAAGAATCCTTATGCTATGTTTGTCTTTTGAGTGGGGAAAGAAAAGGGAAGGGAAGGAAAGGAAGACAGATGAAGGAAGAAAATCACTTTTCTTGTTTGAATGCTTTAAGTAAAAAATTAAAAAAAAAAGTTTTTTTTCTCTATTTAATTTAAAATAAACCCTTTCTTCTTCCTTGTTTTCAATCTGAGGAAGAGAAGGAGAAAGAACCTCTTAATAAAAATGTTACATGCAAGAATTTGAATCACTTTTTCTGTTCCTTCTCCTCTTACTTCACAAGTAAACATAGCATCAATCAAATACTGAGATTAAAAAGAAGAACAAGAACAAGATGAGAGTACCTTGCGAGCATACAAGTTAGCAAGAATAGCTGCCCAACCTTCATTACCAAAACTGAGCTGAACTATGGACGAACCAAACAGCACAAACTGAGGCCTCACTGGTCCTACCATCTCTCTCTTTTTCTCTCTCTCACACACACTCTCTCTCTCTTCCTCTGAGGCGTGAGACCCTGGTAACGAAAATTTAAAGACGTGGATTTGTTGGGGCTTTTTTTTTTTTTTTTTTTTCCCTTCTGTCGTCACCGTCAGCAAACACAATAATTTTGGAGCCACTATCGTTGTAGGCCGCGAAGTTGGAGAGCAAATTCAATTATCAAAGCAATCAAATTTATTTGTTACTTTTTATTTGCAGGTAATTATACAAATAAATAAAAAAATTATTAGATAATTTTAATTATGAAAAAAATATAATTTAATGTAATTAAATTATCTTATTTTTTTCTTCTATCTCACTTCATTAATCTTAAATTCTCTAAAACAAATAAATTAATTAATATTAAGAATAATATTATATTCTCAATTCTCTTAATAATTTTCTTTAATACCTAGAATGCTTAACTGAGAATGTTGTCAAACTGAGAATGTTTAATATCTAGAACAAGCTTCAGGGGATGTCACTATAGGTGAGGGAATAAAAAATAGTGGGAGCCATCACAATTTCTAACTATAATACCACAAACCTCCTATGTCTCCCTCACTAGACAAAAAGCAGCATCCAGAAAAGCCTTCACGAATGGTGATGTACTGGAGTGGATAATTCCAACAGCCACAAAAAATTCTAGCACTGGTAGTAAAAAGAGTAATATAGGAGCAATGATGGGTAAGGAGTGAGTGCTGGTGACAGGGACAAGAAATTAGAAATTACATAATAATAGATAGGAATTAGTTTTTCACATTTTTATTGAAAGCTTGTAAAAAAATTATTATTATCTCTAAAATTCAAATAAAGCATAACAACCATAGATTTTCATCATGAATAAATTTCTTGAAAATAATTAAAAATAAGAGTGGCTATGAGTTTGAGGTGAGGTGCTCGAGGGTCATGAAATTAGAAATTCCACAGTAATAAATTTCTTGAAAATGAGACCTGAGGAGTCAAAGAAGATGCCAATAAAAATAAAAGTGGTAATGAGATTGAGGTGAATAATGTCAATAACCTACTCAAAAGTATAAGATGCATGCCTTACATGTTTTAGTTAATTTAATAATGTTTTTTTTACATTAAGAGTGTTTCATGACCAAGTGAGATTGGTGTTGACATATCTTATTTTAAATCTTAAACTCGATCATTTTCATGTGTGATTGCATTGAATTTCACATAGTTCAATTCTAACCTTAAATTTGATCATATTCGAGCTTATATATGGCCTAATTAAAATCAACTTAGTGCTAGGTTAGCTCAAAATTTGAATTTAATTAGATAGCGAAATATATAAGTGGTAAACTATATCATAAAATTTTAGTTTTTAAAAATAAGAAACTTATAAGTTAATTTTTTTAATATTAAAGTGATAATATAGTAACGTTTGTATTAATCTCAACAATAGATAAATGATTTTAATAAAAAAATTATGTAACATTGAATGAAGTTGGGCCAACTCAAAATGTGATTCAATCCCAACCTTAAAATGCATGAAATGAAGCTACTTGAGAGTAGCACGTATCCATGGTTGTGGTGGAGGGTATTTAGGTAGAATTCATGTAAGCGGTTCAGGCTCTCGTTTGTTGGTAAAGGCTTTTAGCCTTAATATACCGCATCAAGGGATCGATCTCTAATGGGGGCAATTCCACCCCGCACTCGAGACCAAAAAAATTAAAAAAGTAGAATTCATGTAAAAGATAAAAGAAATAAAAATAAAAGCCTTCTACACAAAATGCTCAAACATTTATTGATAACAAAAAGGCTTCAAATTCTGTACTCTTCCATTGAATCAAGAAAATATATATAGAGGGTGGCGACACAAAAAACTATGCTGCATGACACATGCCATTACATAGCCCGCTGAAGATACGCGAGACCGCTGGTCAAGCCCCAAGATCAATTAATAATACATCAGATAAACATTAGATTCTGATCTGTCCTTGTTCTTGTTCTTGTCCTTGAGTTTCTTGATGCTTTTCTTGAGCTTGGCCCAGCCTTTCTTGCAGGAACCAACAACCTTCCCACCATGCTTGATGAAGGCCTTCTTGGCCTTCTTTGCCGTCTCCTTGACTTGCTTCTCAAAATCTGCCATCTTGAATCCTCAAATGGAATTCAAATCAATGGCTGTTGGGGCAAGCCAGGGACACTATTGTCCTGTGCCCTTTTGGGACCCCTCTGGCTTTAGCAGCGCCAATAAAGATGATCTGTTGCTGTATTTATATGATTCGATGCATGCCTGCAATGGCACCTCCTTGACCAAGTCTCTCTATGGCAGTTTTAGAAGTTTAGCCTTGAATTGCGTTGTTCTCAAGGCCTCTCAGTTCGCATTGTAATATTATTAGTAAGATTATGCAATGCCAAATTACCTAATCAACACCCATCTGTGTATTATCTAACTTTAGTTTTAGTTACCCTCGTAATTTGCTTTTGACCACTAATATAGGTTGCACAACAAAAAGTGTTGTCCGTTGGTAAAGGCTGAAGTTGATCTCAATCCCCTGCAAACTATAAGAGATTTTATTGGAATTAGCTGGTACCTTAGCTGTCCCATTAATTCTTTCATATCATCAAAAGATCATGTCCAAAAGTTGAAAGAACATCTGGACAGTTATCTTTAAAATTTTCTAAAAAAATAGTAACATTTTGAAAAAAAAAAAAAATTCACCCTGAATTCTCTACGGATCTCTCTTTCTCAGTCTTGTGCTTATTTGGTTTGAAGTATTGACTTTTAAGAGAGATGATTTTGTTTGTTTGGAAAATATTAAGACATGCAATTACTTTTTGAATTGCCAATTTACCAAAAAAGTATAAACCTAAAATAGATAATAATTCATAACAAGAACATGTAGGTAGGTTTAATTAATTTTCTGCCTTGGAATACATTATGAATAAATTCTCATCTCTGCAGAAGGCATGTGCAATGATAAAGATGCTTGTGATGCAAACTGATCATTTTGATATTTTGATAACATAATTTTACACCATTGATAATTTTATAGCAAAAACTTTGGTCTGGGCTTGTATTCCTTGCTTAATCTTAAGGATATACAAGATATGACCTAAAATTAATTGTTTTTCCAGAAAAGATTATACCACAAAAACTTCAAAAATGGTAAAAAAGAACCAGAAATTTCAGGTTTTCGCTGATTATTGGTCTGTTCACATTAATCTTCCTCTCCATTAAGTAAAACAAATAGAAAAGATCCAACCAAACAGACATCACGCAGAGAATCAATGAGCAGCTGTTGAAAATGTACAATTTGTATGTGAACTCAGAAATGAAACTGATATGAGCACTGAGTACCACAAAGGCCTAAAGCCTCCAAGGATATATATATTTATATATTTATCTCGTTGACTTTAGCATCAACGTAAAAGATGGCACCAAAACGTATAAATTGCCTAACAACATTACCAAAAAAAAAAAAGAAAAATTATATCAGAAGCCAGAAGTCATCTGAATCTGGTTTTCCATTGCTAATTTGAAGTTAGAAAAGGTGCATCCGGATCTTGTACCACCCTCTCTTAAAAGTCCCCACAAACTTCCATCCTTTCCTGACGAGAAATCTGATAGTTTTAGACCTGCTCATCTTCTTTTCTAGCTCCACCTTATCATCTTTTGGCCTTAAATCAACCATAGGATCTTTTGACATTGATTCCAGCTGATAGAAGTAGAATCAGGTGGCCTTGGATTCAATTCTCTTCTGTTCTTGGAGGGACAATGCCTTCTGATGAATTACACATACTCTTTTCTACGTTCCTCGTGGTTGTCTTTTATAATGGCTTTGTGAGGTTGCTCTTGACTGTATCCAAGGTGACAGATTGTACGTATCTTCAAATTCCTTGATGCTTGTTCATTAGTTTAATTACGGTAGTCTTATCTGTTTGTTGCAGTACTGTGTACTGTATTTAGTGTGTTCTGGTTTCCATTTTGTGTATTCTAGTTATTTGGCTTGCTGTTTTCTCTATTTTTGGCCCTGACTAGTTCAAGACGTGTTCATGTGATGTGCTGTATCAAATGTTGGTCTATGTTTTTAGTTTTTCTTCTCCAATTATTTTATTTTCTTTTTGGTATAAAGGAGAGAAAGTTGTCTTATTCCAAAGTAGGGTATGCCACAAATCTCATCGTGAGCTTAAAGTGGTACTTATAAATCGCCTATAAACTGTGACGTATGAATACGGGTACGGGTACACCGATATGAGTCATGACACAAGGATATGACATTTCCTTAAAAATTATGATATTGGTATGGCAAGATACGACACACATGTATATCAAAAAATTAATATATATCATCTCATAGAATATTAATTAACACATAAAACCATCACAAAAAAAAATCATAGTTGGCACAAAATAAAACCTTTGTTACCCATGGCTTGGATAAATGCTAGGAACTTACCCAGAAGTTGCAGTAATTCAAGTGATCTGAAAGAATTTGTCACTATGAAAATGATGTAGACCAGATTCTATAATTACCCCAAAAGAAAATTAAAACAATGCAAATCAAATGAAAATAGCAACAACAATATATACAATATAGCAGTATTACATAAATGGACAATGAAAATGACTCAAACTGTCACAAAGGCAAATCAAATAATATATGCAAGCAACCACAATAAAAATGATTCAGATCAAATGAAAAAAGCGAAACTGTCATGTGGCTGCAGCATCGCACCAGTGTTGATTGTTTTAACATTTAGTATATATAGATGTTTCAGAATATAAGTATAGATATCAATTCTTGTATTAGAACTATGGATTGGCCATTGCATGTATTTATGTAGTGTTGTACTTTCTTGAATACAAAATTCTGCAGCAGAACTGTAGAAGATCACCCACTTAGTCACCAGAGGCTGCCTACAAAATATCTGAAGATTAAAGGCTATAAGCCATCTTATGAGGCAGAGTAACAAATCACCACCATTGTGGCCTTTCAATCGCTTGATGCCTAGAATATATAAGAGGGGCTTTTGCATTAATAGCAAGCATTTGTATTTTGTAGTGTTCATAAGGCTAACAGATGTTAGCTAATATTTTGATTAGGAAAAATCAAACACAATGAGCTATTTTGGTAAACAAATATTAGGAAATTCTCATTCACGAAGTAGATTGGATTCAGCCTTCGATAATAATAGTACTAAAAAGGAGATTTGATAGAGACAATGAACTTCTGTAATTGCATAATCTTTGAAATATGGAAACCTGGCAGGAATATCTACAAAATTGAAAAGTCTTAATTTGAATGGAAGTTGCAGAAAATGTATTTGCAACAAGGCCACAGAGGTTTAAATGCAGAAAAGGAGCACATGCTTGAACATCATCAAAATATATGCTAATCTATCCTTTACCCACAGCCTGTAAGAGTATGAGCAACTGAAGGAAGTAGTAGGACACTCCCCCTACTGTAGCATACTGCAACTTCTCTTCTCCTTCTACTGCTGGGAAGTCATTATCATTTGCACGATTAAACCCTCCAGCTAACCATCCCAGATTCCTGTAACCTCCATTGTACAGCTTTGAAGCTGCTGTCAGTGACCTGAATCACTCAGCAAAACCAACGAAATTTCTTCTTTAATGCCACAATCAACTTGTTCTGTTCGGCTGAGTATTTCATGTTTAATACTGTAAATCTGTAATTGAAAAACCCTCATATACGATACAAACTAATAAGGCTTCAAAGTCTTTGATAACTTTATTAATAGCAAAAATAAATAAATAAATAAAACCCAGAATGATAGAGTTTCTAAAACAATTATTAACTATGTGCGCCATTTTTAGAAGCTTGTAAATCCTAGTTTTACATAGGAAATGAACAAGAAAAACAACTAGATTCCCTCTAAAGGAAGTTAATTGCATTTATTATTTGACACTAAGGATGATTGCCAAGAACAGAGACAATTTCATTTCAATTAAGTGCAACCAAGTGAACAGAAATTTTCATTTTTATTCAAAACTGTATAGTATATAGAATAATCACAACATAACTAAATAGCCAAATTCTGTGACTGTAACATAACAATTTCTTCTAGATGCTCACCTCAACCCTTCTCCACATGCCACAAGAACCTTGGTGTCCTTACCAGGAATGGCCATTTCCACTTGACTGAGGAACTCAGGGTTCAGGGTAGTGAGGTATTGGCCAGTCCACAAGCCAACGTAACCAAAATGCACCCACTTCTTAAGCAGAGTTATGGGGCTGTTGTCCACGTCTTCCACAAAGATTGGCACGTGCAGAGACCCCGTCACTCGTGCCTTCTCTCTCTCCCACGTGGGCCTGACATCGAGGAGCACGAAGCCCTCAGAGTTGATGGCCGTGGAAGCATCTTTTGGCGGTATGGCCCTGACGGTGCCGGACTCTATGAGCTGGCGGGCACTGCTCCTGCTGGACGACGTCGCATTGATGACTTGAAATCTCGTTGTTCTTAATGTGGTGGCGGCGGAGGCGCCGGCTGCGGTGGTGGTGGAGAAAGGGGCCTCTGGTTGTGTCTTGTGCTTCTGCAGAATGGAAGTTCTGAGAAGATGGTTCAATTGGAGTGCCATGTTCCTCTCTCACTCACTCACTCTGTGTTGAGTATCAACAATCTAGGAATGTGTTGTTATCTTGAAGGACTTGGATTTGACTTGTTTGGGATGATGACCAACGATAAACGACCATAACCATTGGCTTTCTGAGCTTTCTTTCTTGTCTTTTTGCTACTTGCTTTTTGATCTACCTATCCACAAGGAGTCAAATTGTCGGGTGGACTGTATAGTAAGACTCTTTTTTTACATTAGGAAAAAAGTTCATTTACAAATAATAACATTAAGAATATAATGAATAATTTTAAGGCATCAAGCTGGTAGTTTAATGACCAAGGTGTAGAGCTTTGAAGTATGGCACCTAAGGATCGATTCCTCGCTGGGAAGATCCAACTCTCCCCCCCCCCCAAATGAACCAAAAAAAAGAATAATTTTAATATTTGTACATGATATAAATTCAAATATCCAAGTAATATTAAATTTGATTTAAAATTAAATTACTTTTTTTTTATTGTTATCATATTATCGAACAAGCTTTATTATAAAGCATCACAAGAGAAGAGAAAAACAAAATCTCAGCTTGATGAATGTTTTATTGGATGAATATTTTATAAAATTTATTATTGAAATTAAAAATATGTATTATACTTATAAAATTTCACATTAATTAAAATTATCTCTTGCTACATCAATTTGTATTAAAATTGAGGTATAATATGCTTTTCAATTAAATGAAAATATTTACATCTTGATCACATACTTATAGTTGTTTAAATTTTAAAAAATTTGATGTTCAAAATTAAATTTAAATGTCATATTTATTAATTTTTTTATAAAATTTTAATTTTAAATAATTGTTAGTATAAAATTTATTTATACTATTACATAATCATATATTCTTTTAATAAAAAAAAAATTTAAGCTAAGAAGAGAAACTTTTGTCTAAGGTGAGGATTAATTTTTAAATTTAACAAACACTTATAAACAACTTATAAATAAGTTCAAGTGGCCAAAGTAGGAAGTCAAACTTGCAATATTCAAGTTATGAATTTATCTTATAACAATCATATGTTACTACATCAATCTTAATATTATGTTTTATCATATGAAAAATATATGTAAATATAAAATTTAATTATAAAACATTAGAATAAACAAAATATCCATTCATACTAATTGGCGGATTTTTTTTTAAGTAAAATCATAATTATACCAATTGATTCATCCGATAAATGATTTATAATATGAGAAAGTTTCCTTTTCACGCGAAATACTCTTTTAAACGAATTAGCCAAAGAAAAATATTACAAAACTTAAATTATTAATCATGTGAGAAACATAAACTAGTGTGGGAAGAGAAAAAAAAAAGTTTTCAAGTTTAATACACAGATAAAATGACTTGTTTAATTGTCAACATATTTCATAAAAAAAATCTTTTTGAAGATTATCATTTTTCTTTTCTAAATTATATAATACATTTTGGGTAGTTCTGTATTTCCATTACTATCCCTGGTTCGGATCCAAACAAGCCCGACCCGGCTGTCTTAAACGAAACGGTGAAGCACACATACAAGCTCCTCGTGTTGCCGTCGACGCACGGAGAAAATAAAAAGAAGGAAAAGAGAGAAATTGTAAAAAATTGCACCATTTTTCTGTGTAGCAATTTCAAATCTCCTTCTTCTCCCTCTTCTTCCAAACCCTAGAAAAAAAAGCCACACATCCTCGTGCTCCTGATTTCCATGTAAAATTCTCCAAAAATTGCGTTTCTGATCTTCAGCCATGGTCGGAATGATGGCCACCACTTCGCGGGAAAAGCTCACCAGTCTCGTGGATTCTGCCAAGTTGGCCGTCGACATACCCTCCAAGCTCGATTCTTTGCGTCAACTGAAGCTCGAGTTGCCCCAGGAAGACCCCGTTTTGCTCACTGAGTTCCTCCCTTCCCTCTTCGAGTTTCTCTCTGATCGCTTCAGTCCAGTTCGCAAATTTGTCACCGAGTATGCTTCAATGCACCGCTATTTTCACATTTTCATTAGTTACTGCTTTTTTTTTAAAAAATTTTTGAACTGTGATTTATAATTGCAGTGATGACCTTTTTTTTTTTTTTTTAGTTTCATCTTCATAACGTTGCTTGTAAATTGGGTTCAATGGGTTGATGGGAAGCCATGTGAAATTCGTTCTATAGTTCATGGTTCTAAGATGACCGTGGAGAGTTTCTATAGTGTTTAATGATGGGTCACGTGCATTGGCCGGTTGACTTGAACTTCAACGTGAAACTCTTTTCTTCAATTGCAGGATGGTTGGTGAAATTGGATCGAAGAACACTGAGTTCTTGCCTGACATTGTGCCTGTGCTGATTACTGTTTTGGATGATGATACCCCAGCTGTTGTTCGACAAGCTATCTTGTGTGGAATTGAATTATTTCGTTCCACTCTTGAGAAAATTGCGATTCAGGTATTTTGTTTTTAACACTGAAACCAGTATTTCTGATCTTTCAATTCAGTTTATTGTCGTCACACCAATCTTAATCCTGGGTATGATAATGTAAGTTCTTCATATGGTCGGCTGTATCTGGTATGGTTACTTATTATTTTGTAGTCAAAATTGTGTTTTGTTGAACCAACCCTTGTAGATTTTGTTCTATGTTATGGTGTTGTGTGTTATGTGATTTACTTCTGAAGTTCATACAACTGAAATATAATTCACAAATTTAGCTTTTATTTTTTCAAACACTTGGACTTGGATGGATGTTATTCCGATTTCATCAACAATCAACATTCTACTTTATGATGAGAATGGGGTAATCATAAGCTGAGTGAAACATTGATTAGTTACATTATAATTTATTTATGAATCAAGAAACACAAAAGTGAGGGAAGGTAGTGGTAATAGTAACATACTTTTTCTTGGATTTATGATTTGTCCACAGCCAACCAACCAAATCTGGTTCTAATCTTCAATTCTTGGAAAGCCTTTAATTTCTATCAACTTTTTTTTTTGGCTTTTCCCCGTTCTTAATGCAGCATTATAACTGAAAATCTTATATAAACTGATAAAGCAAGTATGCTATATATTTCTCCACCAAAAGAATCAGGTAATGAATAAGAAAAAGCTAGCAAATATGTATACACTAAACTTTTGAAAATTTTTAATTATCATATAGCATTTGTTTCTCATCTTATCGCTTATAGTTGATCCTTTCTTGTATTCTAGGTATACTTTTTAAGTTATGAACATTCCCATTCTGGTTTTATTTTGTTCTAGGGTCTATATTCTAGTGATTTAGACAGTGCACTTGAATCTGCATGGGCACGGATGGTTAGATTCAAAGACAGAGTATACTCAATTGCTTTTCAAGTAAGTAATTTCTTTCTTAAAAATATACAGTTACTGTTTTGGTTTATGGTCTGATGATTGTTCATGCTTAAAAGAATGGAAGTGGTGGTGCAAAGCTGCTGGCACTGAAGTTTGTTGGAACAGTTATTCATCTTTACACACCTGATCCTAATGGTTCCTCAGAGCCCACTCCTCATCAAGGTATTACATTTTGAGTTTGGTTGTCAGTCTCATCAGGCTTAAAGAAGGTTGTGCCAATCTAATGTTGTTATGATAATCCTAAAATCAGTTGCTTATATGGCTTCTCACCTATTTATAGGAAGGCCAATGGAATTTAATATATCATGGCTGAGACGGGGTCATCCTGTACTTAATGTTGGAGATTTGTCTATTGAAGCCAGTCATAGTTTGGGTCTTTTGCTTGATCAACTCAGGTTTCCAACTGTGAAGTCTCTTAGTAACTCAGTGATCATTGTGCTAATTAACAGGTATTTGATCTATTCTCTTATGCCTTTGAATTGCTGCCCAGCAATTAAAGAAGCAAGCCTCTCTCAAGAGAAAGAGGAGAAAAAAAAAAAACAAAATACACATACACATGTGTTTGTGTTTATTATATTATATATTACTCAGTGATCATTGTGCTAATTAACAGGTATTTGATCTATTCTCTTATGCCTTTGAATTGCTACCCAGGAATTAAAGAAGCAAGCCTCTCTCAAGAGAAAGAGGAGAAAAAAAAACAAAAACAAAATACACATACACATATGTTTGTGTTTATATATATATATATATATATATATATATATATATATGCCCATGACCACTTAAAAAAGTTACATGGCTTCATGTTCTAATCCTGACCAATTGACCATACATGCATGATCTGATGGTCAATGTTTGCTCCTCTTACTCTCACAATAAACAATTCGCCTCACTTGATATGCACCCTATATATATGCTTTTAGACCATCTAGTAATTCAATACAATCATATTGACTTTTGTTTGGAAGAAAATATGCCCATACCTGTATTTAATAACTCTTAAGGGCATTGGTGAAGCTTATCTTCATCCTGCTGTATTCATTTTAATTTGTTTGACATTCAATTTGAGGAGTGTTCTATGACTGCAATTGAATTATTTTTCAGTACCAGCAGTTACTTGTAGCTGTTAACACTGTTTGTTAAAAATCTGTTGCTCTCAATGTTATTGCTTATTATTGACTTCCCGATTGGTCTATTCCCAGTCTCTCAGCCATTGCAAAAGACAGGCCTGCATTCTATGGCCGCATCTTGCCAGTTTTGCTCAGTTTGGAACCCTCAAGCTCTGTTATTAATGGGGTCTGTGTATCAGCTGCACATCTTGCTTTGAAGAATGCCTTTCTCACCTGCTTGAAATGTACACATCCAAGTGCTGCTCCGGTATTTCTTTTATACTAAGATGTTCTTGACATTCTGATTGTTTAATCTTATTTTATGCTTCTTATGGATGTGTACCTTTTAGTGCTCATATGGTTGAATTGAATGCGCAGCTTTAGTTTAGTTGTTTTTGTCTATTGTTTGTCAAGTAATATGTCAATGTTTACAAATTTCTGCATGTTTATATCATGGACAGCTTCATATTACTTCCATATTATATCTTTCATGTTATCTACATCGTATGATGATGGACAACAGAAGAGTTAGGATTTAATAGGGTAGACTTAGGGTTTTCCAGGGTGGATCTGTGGTAGAAAATAGGCGGATGAAGGTTCATTGGGTGTAACAATAGAGTAAGCGGGATTTGCAGGCAATAAGAGGGGTTATAGTCTTAAAATTCAATTCAGTGCTGAAAATGAAAAGATTGAGCACTGAAATTGATTTGGTGGTGTTTGTTTAATACACACTTAAAATGAAATTCAGTGAAAAAGTACTGAAAACATTCAGCACATCAAAGGTCATTGAATGTATTTATCAGTAACTATTTCCCTATTTAAATCTTAAATGCAATTAATTTCCTATAGTATATAACCTTATTTATTATACTAAATGTTAATAGTTTCCTTTAATATGCACTCAGCACTTAAAATGAATTTTTTTTTTTCAAACTTACAAATTTAGCACTTAATTTTTACCACTAGAAATTTCAACACTAAAATTTCTGTGCTAAATGTTGCATTTTTATCAAACACTCAAGTATTTTGGTGGCTGTTTGGTGCTGTGAACAGTACCTGTGCAATTAGTGTGCGATAAGTGTTTGGGATTTAATGGATTTTTGGGAAAATTGAAGGAAGAATCAACTAGGGTTTTGATGGGGTCAATTTTAATCATGTCTGCCAATGGAATCTGATCTGGCAGTTGATAAATTTAAAGAAAATAGGGAAGAACAAGAGAAGAAGAAAAAAAAACCTAGGCATCACACCTAGGTCCCTTAGGCATTGCAACTAGGATTTGATTGCATCATTCAATCAAGAAGAGAGCAAAATCTAACTAGCTCATCAGAAAAGAGAGCTGCAAAAACTAACTAGTTCATCAGCCCAATAAAACTCTGCAATTCCTCTGCATATCCGCTAGGGAGATTCCCTTGAAGAATCCTTGGCAGAGCATCAAAGAGAAGCCACAAAGATTAAGTATAGACTATGTAGTAACCTTTTCTCATTACTTGAATGAAAAATCATAATGCTTTATCATATGATGTGCTATAGAATCCTTTTCTTCCATTTCTAATCATGCTCTTTTGTATATTAATATTCATATTTGGGTTGTCTATCATCTTTATTGAGACTTACTTTTACCTTTTCCCTTATATTGTTTCTTATCCTTATAACTTGGTATTGAAAGTAAGCATTAGAGGAGGTTTGGGTTTAAATTCTTAGAGAAGTAATAGAAAGTTCTACCTTATAATTTATAGTTTTTCTTTACAAATAAAGCTTACCTGCATTAAGATAATGTTTTTTTTTTTTTTTTTTGAGGATAATTTACCCTTGGTACTTGGCTCCACCCAATTATTTTAATTTGTAATTTGTTTTGTTCAACAATGCATTAATTGTTTGGGAAATCAAATATTGAGTTGTATTATGAAATTATATTACGTCAGGATAGAAGTTATCGAAAGTATGTATATGTCCACTTCCTTGTTTAAAGTTTGATAGTCTATAAAAAGGAAGAGATGAAAATATCAATATAACTTCTTTGAGTATTTATTAATACATTTTGCTTAAACGAGTCTTCTGGGTAATCAAGTACATACTTCATATTCATGAGGTTTCCTTTGATATGGCTTTATGGAAAACTGATTATTTTTTGTTTTGGCAGTGGAGAGATCGTTTGGCAGGTGCCTTGAAGGAGATGCAGTCTGAAGGGAAAGCCGAACAGGTTTTCCACCTAGTCTCCAAAAGTAATGGAGGTATAGGGAAAGAGAAGGATGATCACCCAGTTATCAAGGTAGCCATTCTCCCTTCCTGGGGTGCTTTTTTTTATCATTCTGTTTCACATAGCCAATTTTCTCTGTGCTCTGTACATGTAAGCATGGTGGATGTGTGTAAGCTAATGTTAGGTGTATGCCTTGATAGAGACAATTGAATTGAATTAATAATTCAAAATCGTTTTATTTGCAGAAGGTATAGGTGGCAATTTCAAAAGTGCCAAACACAGTTAGAGTGGTGGTTGTAATAGCAGAAATGTATCTTCATCGATTATTGATTTTGTTAGCTTTGAAATTTATATTTACTTAGTTTACTAGCTATAATAGGGAAATTTTTGGGAAAGTTGTACAAAAATTGTGGATCAAAAGAAATCTTTTCAGCAGTATCCAATTATGGTGGGATATGCTGATAGATGTACAATTATAAAGTAAAAAAGCAGGCATTGCTCTTCAATTCTTAATGATCATTTTATCATTTTATAGGAAGAGGAACCTGCAGTAAATTCATGCGATTCAGTGCACAGTAATTTGGCAAGAAAACGATCAGGATCACAAAATGGAGGTGATTTAGCTGAAGAAGATGTTCCTGGAAAACGTGTCAGAACAACAATCATTGGTTTAGAAGAACCTAAGAAAGAGTTAGATGGAGGTACCGCTAACTCTCAGGATGACACTCCTTCAACTGTACCAACATCTTCAAAAGGAGAAGTGGATAATGGGCCTGTGCAGCAACTTGTTGCCATGTTTGGTGCTTTGGTTGCTCAAGGTGAAAAAGCTGTTGCATCTTTAGAAATTCTTATCTCAAGTATTTCTGCTGACTTGCTAGCTGAAGTGGTGATGGCAAATATGCGTTACCTACCTCCAAATTACCCTAATACTGAAGGAGATGATGAACAGCTGCATGACATTAGTACAATTGGTTCTGATGACAAGGCTAAATATCCACCATCATTTGTAGCTGGTGTTATGTCACTTTCTAGTACTTTCCCGCCAATAGCTTCACTTCTTGACACTCATCAATCAGAATCCAATGAGTTAGTGGTATAATCTCTTTATTTATTTGGTATTTATGGTTTTTAGGCCTTACTTTTTTATTAACCTCCAATTCCAATCCCTTTCACTTGTAATGATTTCACCTGTTTTCCCCTGCAGCCCACTGCCCAAATGGAAAAAGAAATTACTATAGTCTGCTTGTAGAATATTTCTGAGAATTATCTTTTGACTAAAACTTTGCTGTACACAAATATTGTAGAAGTCTCAATGGGAGGAAGAAAATTCTGCAGCTGGAGTAGATAGTGCTGTTGTGCATTTTGGAAAGAATCTTTCATCTGAAAATGTAACATCGCCCACAGACTTTCCATCTTCTGATGCTAGTATACCTGGAGTGGAGAATGGCTGCACGACTGTGCCTTCTGACATCCATGATGTGGGAAACTTAGAGAGTGGAATCCCTGGTCTGGATTCTTTTGTTCGTAGTGATGCCGTGTCAGAAACTTTGGCTGCTTCCTCATTGGCTTCCACTGAGATACAACGAGAAGAAGCCAGTCAAGAGCAAGTTACGAGTTTGGATCAAAGATCACCCCTGAACTTAGTTCCATCAATTTCAACAGATAGATCCGAGGAGCTGAGCCCAAAAGCAGCTGTTGCAGATATCTATAGCTTGGTGTCCTCAACAGCTACTTCAGTCGTGTTGCCTTCCCGTTTAGTCCTGCCAAAGATGATTGCACCTGTTGTTGACCTTGCAGATGAACAAAAGGATCATTTGCAAAAATCTGCTTTTATGCGTATCATTGATGCATATAAGCAAATAGCTGTAGCTGGAGGCTTAAAAGTCCGATTTTCAGTACTTGCTTATTTAGGAGTTGAGGTGAAAATTCCAGCTTCTGAAAATTCAGGTTTTCTTTTTCAGTTGTATAATTGACCATTTAGGTTAATTTCTTAATATATGAATTGGTATATAAGATTTTTTATTTTTCTTAGAAGCATAGAAGATCCCACTCAGTTTATTTTTTTGTTGTATTCTGTAACTGTCTTTAGTCTGTTGATAGTTAACTTCTGAAGCTCCCTTCTGTTGTTGATACTGGCTACATTTAGTTCTATTTAGAGTAAATTACATTGACCTCACCAATGTTTGCTATTTGGCGTTGACCTGCCTTCTAGTTTCAGAAATGACACTAAGCTGTCCTACTTTGAATTTTCATCAGAAAAATAATCCAGTTATTTTTTTTTTCCAAACACATATACTCCCTTCGTATAGCCTTGCTTACAGTTACAGCTGAGAATACTAAGGTAAGGAAGTCAGTGTAATTTCTGAAACTAGGGGGTGGGCGACTGAAATTTTAGCAAACCTCTGTGCAATCAGTGTAATTTACTCTTTAATTTCTCCTGTCATAGCTTGGAGCTATGAGAACATATGCTCTATTTCCGATTTTTTTAAAAAAATTCTACGTATTCTTTTTATACATATATGTGTAAATTTATGACTACCTCAAGCTTGTACTGTCTAGCATCTAACATAAATTCAAAATGCATTCTTTTGAATACTCTATTTAAATGTTTTCTTATTACCTGTTTTCTAGTTCTTAATTTGAGGCATTTAGGATGTAACTAAATATTCATTGCTAGTCTAATGCTTAGTTATTGTTCATATTTTGTTTTTTCTTCTCTTTCAATCTGTCTCTGATATGAGTACACACACACACACACACACACACACACACACACACACATACACAGCCACCCACCTGTAATCAACCTGTATTCTTGCTTACATTCAATTGTTCTTTGACTTTTTTCTCTCCATTCATAAATGCTTTAACTGTGATGTAACATCGACATCCCTATGATCCTAAACGTGCAATGATGGCTTCATCTAACACTTTTTATGAATATTTTATCTTCTTTTGTTTGCATATAGCCACTTTATAATTGATATAGTACACTTTTTTATTCTTCATGCAGTTTCCCTTGGAATTAGACCCGTGGAAACTATTACAGAAGCATATCTTGGTTGATTACACTAGTCATGAGGTAAGCTCGCGTCTCAAGTGTTGCTCACTGCTTGTGTCAATTTCTTTAGCTATTAGCTAATATATGAGTAATACAGTGAAGGAAACTCTTACTAGCTCCTGACCCCAAAACTAAACGAAATAAATAAGTAAATAAAAGAGCTATGTATATTCTCTTTATTCTTTCTTGTTTCTTACAATATTTTAGCATATTTCATCAGTTTAATTTATTAAAATACAGAGATTCTAAACTGCTTATAGTTTCGCTTTTCCTTTATTGAAAAAGGAAAGATGATGTATATTTTCCTACAATCAATAAAAGGCTGGCTTTTAAAATTTAGGTTCTTCCTTGGGGTCAATAACATTTTGCAACTCTGAACTTGGAGTTTGGGTCTTTTGATATGACAAAAGGTAGTTAACACAAGATGGGTATTCATTATCCAGATGAGTTAATTTCTAGCATACATGTTTTGTGAAAAGAAACGTCTGCCATAGTTCCATACATGCTATAGGTTGAAATTGTCAGGATTAAAAGATCCTGTCTACTTGTGTTAGGAGTGGTATTTAATTTACTATAAGTATAATGGACATTGCCGTTTATAGAGCTAAACATGTATGAGGAATGAGATAAGTAATACCTGCTGTCAACATGTGTTATACTTGACTCTTGACGCAGAACCAAAGGACCCAAAACTCTCAAGAAATTCACTCTAAAATTGATAGTAGTCTTGTATTAATAATTTGCAACAGATATCAATATAAAACACCGAAAGGGGCATTTGTAACCCTACCTACAGCAAACATGTAATCAACTCCTAATCAAACGCTAAAACCAAGATAAAATAGCTTATCTAAAGATAAAATAAAATTCATAAATTATCATGAATAAAATAAACATAAATTATCCTAAATTAACTTGCTTATCCATTCTGCATCACATCTAATATGGTGTTAATATTATGGATGCTTCTGTTTGGTTTAAATAAGTCATACAAGCTAGCTAGCAGCTATTATATGCAGACTGTATTCATTCATAATCTATACATGCTGACAATGATTACTGATGTCTCAGGGACACGAGTTGACATTGCGTGTCCTCTACAGGTTATTTGGTGAGGCTGAAGAGGAGCCTGACTTCTTTTCTTCCACAACTGCAGCTTCTGTTTATGAAACGTTCTTCCTAACAGTGGTCTGTGCTTGTTTTATATTTCTTGTTTGTGCTTTTGCAAGGCAAGCATTGAGCTTTTGGTTCACTTCTAATGCAGGCAGAAGCACTTAGAGATTCTTTTCCACCTTCAGATAAATCATTAAGTAGATTGCTTGGTGAAGCTCCTTATTTGCCAAAATCAGTTTTAAAAATTCTAGAAAACATGTGTTCTCCTGGAAATGGGGATAAAGTTGAAAAGGAGTCACACTCACTGAGTGCGGAGAGAGTTACTCAAGGTCTCAGTGCTGTATGGAGTTTGATTCTTCTGAGGCCTCCCATTCGAGATACTTGCTTGAAAATTGCTTTGCAGGTTTTCTCTCCTACTTTTGCATTATGAAATTTCATGGTGCTTTGTCAGCTTCGATTGTTTAGTTGTGGTTACTGGTCATAGTTCCTCTGCCCCCTGTGCTTTTCTTTTCTCATTTTTAAATTGAACTTTAAGCCAAGATGAAGGTTTAATGATATTTTCCTCTGTTCTTCTACTTGAATTGTAGTGACCTGAATTTCCCCCTATCAAACCTTCCTTCCCTTAGATATTATAATTTTCTGGGTCTCACATCCGATCACTTGTTTAATCTTTTCTCCTTTTCCAATGAAAGAGTGCAGTGCATCACTTGGAAGAAGTGCGTATGAAGGCAATACGTCTGGTACTTTAAACATATCTTCCTATTGAAACATTTTGTTGACAGCATAACACCAATCTGTCTTACAATTTGGGCACTTGTTGCAGGTGGCAAATAAGCTTTATCCTTTGTCATCCATTTCTCAGCAAATAGAAGATTTTGCGAAGGAAATACTGTTCTCAGTGATGAGTGGTGATGCATCTGAAGTTACTGATGCTCAAGGGTCCATTGCTGATTTGCAAAAGGTATTAGTTTATTTATTAATTTATTTTACTTTTTTTCTGAGTCATATTGACAGCAAGTTTGTACCATTTTTTGTTCTACTTGAATTGGGCAGTTGTCTAATAGTTTGTTTGATCCTCTTCTTCATTTTTTCCCCCCTTTTCAGGTACCTGATACTGAAAATCCTGCAAATGAACCATCATCATTGAGTGGCAGCAGTAAGGATATTGCCTCAGATAATCGTCAATCATGCACATCTGAAAGCGCCTCACCGGTTTCAGTCTCTGAGGCTCAGAGGTGCATGTCATTGTATTTTGCTCTGTGTACTAAGGTATTTTTTTTCCCCTTAGTATAGTTCCGTATATATTTCATGTGTTTAATTGTAACTTGTTTTTGTAATTTGATTAAAAGTAATAAACATTGATACTTTTTGATGACAGAAACACTCTCTCTTTCGCCAAATATTTGTCATCTATAGAAGCACATCAAAGGCAGTGAAGCAGGTTTCAGTTTTTGGCATTTGGGATTCTAGTGAATATTGTTACTATTGCTATTCAGTCACTAGGTTTATCTCTTTAATTCTATGGTCCAGGTAGTTCATCGTCAAATTCCTATACTAGTCCGCACTATGGGCTCGTCTTCAGATCTTCTTGAAATTATTTCGGATCCCCCAAATGGAAGCGAGATCCTCCTAATGCAGGTTTAATGTTTTGCCTTATATTTTTAATATGTGGAAATTTATAATAATAATATAATTGAATATTGATACTTTCATATTGATCATGTCAGGTGTTGCATACACTTACAGATGGTACAATCCCTTCTAAGGATTTAATATTTACTGTGAAAAGGTTATATGATTCAAAACTTAAGGTATGTCATAATGTTTCCTTATCAGTTTCGCATTGAAACTCAGGGTTCTGGCTAATACATGGTTGGTTTTTTGTAGGATGCAGAGGTTCTTATTCCTATATTACCATTCCTAACAAAAGATGAGGTATTTCCTATTTATCTTTTCTCTGCGATGTAACTTTCTACATTCCTTTTTTAGTAAAATTAGAATGTGAATTTACATCAAGAAAAATTGTGATATGAATTATCATCAATGGATTTTATGTTAAAATTTTTATGTGTGGTATGTGTTTTTTTTCTTTTCCTTTCTGGTTATCTTCTTGAATGGCCGCACCTTTCATTTGGTGGAGATGGTTTAACAATTTTTATTTTTTGATAGGTAATGCCGATTTTTCCTCACATTGTGAATCTTCCTTTGGATAAGTTTCAAGCAGCACTTGCCCGCATATTGCAGGTATGCTTCATTCCTTTACAGTCATTAATCACGGTTGCTAATGCTAAATTGGACTCTATGGGACATAACTAACTTTCTAAAGCTTATGTAGAGCTAGAACTGAGCATATGGAATATAAAGTTGGGAACATTGTAAGTTGTGACTTCACAAGATTGACAGTGGCAAGAATTAAGTGAAAAATTGCAAAATTGTGATATGTAACCACTTCATGCATTTTTTGGTGAATTTTGAAAATAGTGAAATTGAGGAGGATGATTAGATATGAAGAAGATAAGTGGATGAAGTCAAGAGGAGCAACTGAAATTGTGTTTGATTGTACAGTGAAAATATGTCCAGTATGTGTGGTTTGTCATTCTTTACATTGAACAGAATTGATTATTAGTAATTGACATGCTCATTAAATGTTTGTGGTATGCAATGTGAATGTTGATAAGATGTCAGATAATTTGTGCTATAATATAATTGGCCTCAGTTATGAAATGCCAAGGTAAAAGTGGAAATCAAGTACGATAATGAATAAGAATTACAGTAGGGAGATCAAGGTGATTTAGGGTGAAAGAAATAACGAAAACCATCACAGCTAAGGCACAATAAAGGTCACAGTTCTGGATATGCTTGATTGTGATTAATTTCACGTAAATCCAGTTGGCCAGACCTTATTTGTTTGGATTAGCTCTACATCTGCATGAAATCTAGTACTGTAGTAGTTGGGAGTTAACTTTCTTGATCAACAAATGTTGAAGGCACACTACACTGTATTCTAATAAGAAAAATATTGTTGTGAACTGTGAAATGCATTTAGTAATTGAATTAACTGCAGACTTCTTATACAGGGATCATCACAATCTGGTCCGGTGCTTACTCCGGCTGAAGTTTTAATTGCTATTCATGGAATTGATCCTGAAAGAGATGGAATTCCCTTAAAAAAGGTAGATCTCTTATGATAATTGGTTTAATGCATTGGGCTTATTGAAGATACATTCTGGATAACTTAAGTGTTTATTTGCAGGTCACAGATGCATGCAATGCTTGCTTTGAGCAACGACAGATTTTTGTTCAAGAAGTTCTTGCCAAAGTTTTGAATCAATTGGTGTGTTCTATGGGAACTTGTTTTATATATTTGGAATGCATATTCAACTTAGTTGATCTCATAGGACAAATGGTCTTCCCTTCAGGTTGAGCAGATCCCTCTTCCTTTGCTGTTCATGCGTACAGTATTACAAGCAATTGGTGCTTTTCCAACACTGGTAAGAAGCTCAGTTATCCAAGGAAATGCAATAATGCAAGTGAACATGTTTGTGTTCTACATTTTACTGTGTACCAGAGTTCAGGAATTGAAGTTTCACCAGTAATAGATAGTTTAGAAGGCTATCTTTAGTTTTGAAACCCCATGTAGATTCATCAAAGCTGAGGTGCTTACCTTTTTCCTAGGTGCCTGTTTTAGATGCTACCTTCAACTGATTTAATTCCTTATTTTCTTATTTTCCATAAAAAAAAGAAGCTACCCCCTCCTCCCTTGTTATCCGTTTTAATTGTTTGATTTGAATTGATATATTTGTACAAATTCTTGACTTATTTAAATTGTTATAGGTGGACTTTATAATGGGGATTCTCTCTCGCCTTGTGAGGAAGCAGGTGATTATTTAATTTAATTTTTTGGCTATTTATTCAGTTGTTCAGTGTACTTATGCATGATTTAATGAATTGCTGCAGATATGGAAATACCCAAAGTTGTGGGTGGGATTCTTGAAGTGTGTGCAATTGACGAAACCTCAATCATTTGGCGTTTTGCTTCAGGTATGATTATCCTCTTTTTTTACTTGTCTTTTCAAAAGCTTATTGTCATTTGTAACTTGCTGTAAAGCTCAAAGCTCTTTGACTGTTACTCTTCTAATCTCCATCATACCTCGTTCTTAAAAAGTTTGTCGTCTTAATTCGTTACTGCACCCTTTCACACCTATTTTAGATGCTGAAAATATTACTTAAACAAGGATGAAAACATCAATTAGTAGAATTATGTCGGAAGATTCATCAAGGTGCCAACATGAAATATATCAAAGAGAAGCGCCAAAGAAACTTGCAGTTAGTTTCTGATGTTGAGGGTTAAACATCAGGAAGACATGCTCATGAATACATAGTGCTGTATTCATTGTTATTAGTGTCCATATTCATACCATAAGCACCAAATTGGACACAATAAAGTGACATCATACTCAGTTGCCCTTCCCTTACTCTCAAATTTTACTTTGTTCTGTTTAGTTATAAGATATTGGTACATTTCCTGGTTAACTCTTGGGACATCTATTAATTATTAATACCGAAATATGACTGCAATATTTAGAAGACTTTTTGATGATCATGAGACAACGCTCTGGAGACAATTTTTTTCTTGAAGTGAGGATTGAGGAGATTGCATGCTCTGCATTCATAAAAGATATTTAGAAGACATTCTATACTAGAGCTTGATTCGCAGATATTAAGACGCCTGACTTCTGTATTGAAAAAAAAAAAAAACAAAAAAGGGTTTGAGAATGGTTTAAATAAAAAGAAAAAGGCAATTCTGTTTTATTTCCTTTTTAAATAATAATATTGCTCACATTGAATTGTTACTTGCCTTAAGTGATGCCATTGCACTTTTATTTTTATTTTTTATTTTCACTTCAATTCGATTTGGAATATTTTGCAGTTCTTTTGACAAGAAAAATTTGTGGCGGAGGGGACCCAAAGTGAAATAAAGAAAATATGTGCATTTGATGTTCCCTTCTATGCTTAATTTTTTCCCCCGTTTTACCATTTCCTGATTTTTGCATTGTCTTTCTGAATGCTTTTTAAATTTTAAAAGAGATCTGTTTTAATGCGTTTTCTGGTGGTGTATGCTTGCAAGCAGCTACCTCCAGCACAATTGGAAAATGCATTAAATAGAACTGCAGTACTAAGGGCACCATTGATTGCTCATGCTAGCCAGCCAGATGTACAGTCTTCACTTCCCAGGTTCATGAATTCACTTGGCACAACAATGCCATCAGTCCCCTCTTTTTTCCCTTCTACTCTATATTTCATTTTTAAGGGTGGGTTTTTTTTTTTTTTCTTTATTTCCTGCTTTAAAACCACAATCCTTTTTCTTTTGGTGGGATGGGGGAGCTGTTGTGTTTCTTGTGCTTGCCAATTTAACCACGATTCTACGCCTGTTCAAATTTGTGTTTAGGTCTGTACTGGTTGTCTTGGGAATTGCTTCAGATGCTCAGGTTTCTAGTCAGGCACAAACTAGTCAAACGCAGACTGGTGAGACATGCAACTCGGACAAGGATGCGGCGACAGAAAAATCTAAAGAATCGTCTAGTGCTAGCTGAATTGTAAGTAATCATGTTTGAGTGGTGGAATCTACTAGGCAACCGCGAGACTCAAGCCAAATTGGCCTGGACTTAGCCGAGACTAACTGCTGCAGCTCCCTCAATACAAGGGAGTGAAGAGCCAGAACTGATGAATTTTGTCAGACTCATACCCGGGTCGGGCCATGCGCCAAGGGTTTCGCCCCTTTCCATGTACGTTTACATTAGGAACCTGACGTGTACATTTGTAGGTGGAATAATGTATATTGGAATGTGTAGTATCATATTTTCCTCAAATTGATCCCATTTTTTGGCTTTGCTGCAGGAACATTGTGTTCTTATTATCAATGACAATGTGTATGTACATATATTGATCCCCTAGTGGATTTGTTTTCATGGTATCTTTACTCACTTATGGCTCTGTTTCTGTTATGTTAAAAGCTTCCGTCATTCACTGTTGTCTGCGCTCTGCACTCTGCGCTCTGTAGTCACTTGTTTCTTGTCCCTCCGACCCTTTGAAGTTGTTCTATCTTCAATATACCAAACATTAGGAAAATACCACGAGACCGAAATAAGCTGTTTTTGGCTAATAATTATAAGCTGAAGATTTTTATTTATAAAAATAAGTGAAAATCAATTATCCAATTGTTAACTTAAAAATGTATGTAACTGCTTATCTGAAACGTATTTAATATATATATGAAATTTTTTATTTGATTAAATAAATATTAAATAATTGGTGTATTGAATGAAGAATATGAAAAGTTTATGAAATTGTTAAAATTTAACTGTGATTTTTTATGTAAGAAGACGATCAGACCCTAATTAAAATGAGATTAATTGAGGAATGGATGGCAAATTGTCTGATTGACAACCATTTGTATTGCAATAAATCTAAAATTATATTTTTGTATTTAGTGAATTAAAGGAACGGTGAAAGTTTTTGAGATTGTTTATATTTATTTATTTATTTTTGGTGAAAGATAAGGAGACATGAATTTAAGTTCTCAATTAGTACTTTAAAAGTTGATGAGAAAATGACATGGACATAAAAGATAGAGAGAGAGCAGAGGAAACAATGAATCATGAAGTGGAAATCTTAAGAATTTGTTGACATAGAGCTGGAAAATCATAATATTATAATTTTATTGGAGTTGATAGCGTACTTTAGTGTTTTTTAATACTTTTAATAAATTGTTAAATATTTATTATTTATTAATTTTGATAATAAATATTTAAAAATATAATTAATAATTAATAATTAATAAATATGTAATAGTTTATTATATAACCTCGTAATCATACACATTTTCGAAGGTGAAATTATTATTATAATATAAAATGAATTATGACTTTGACCACTTTTTTGTGTCAAATTAGTTGAGTTGGGGATAAATTTATGAAAAAGGTATTTTTTATATATTTTTTTAGTAAGATTTTTTTTAAAAGATAATAATTTTATGTTTGAACATAATATTTATTAATTTTATATTCTTTTATTTTTTTAAATGAAATGGTCATAAAAGTCATGTTTTAATTTAAGGGATTAAGATATAATTGCTAAAAGCTGCATTATTTTGAAGGTGAATCACATAATTAGAGAAACTTATATGAATAAGATTTATTAAAAAAAATAGAAAATATATAATATAATTTTAAATAAAAGTAAAAGATATTTTTATCAAAAAATTATATTAAAAATTATTTTTTTATTTATTTTTTTAAAAAAATTACAGATCATTAATTTTTAAAATAAATAATAAAATATTTTTTTAATTTTTATTTTTTTAAAATTATATCTAAATATACTTTAAAATGTGTAAAATAAATTATTTTAAGAATAAATATTTTTTTAAAAAATAAATGTATCAAAACGCATCCACAATACTGAAAATAGTTGGGCCCTAATGAAGACATCCTTTCCTTATCCTAGGCCTACAAGTGTATAACTATGTAATGTTTTGGTGAGCCCAGATAATGCTTTATGTCGATGAGGTCCTTCCCCTTCTCTGACCGGTGATTATACCACACTCCTCCGGCAAGAAATCGCAGAGAGAGTGAAGGCATGGGCGTCGACTACTACAAGATTCTTCAGGTCAACCGAAGCGCCAAAGATGATGATCTCAAGAAAGCCTATCGCAAGCTTGCCATGAAGTGGCACCCTGATAAAAACCCTAACAGCAAGAAAGAGGCCGAAGCCAAATTCAAGCAAATCTCCGAGGCCTACGATGTATGTTTGTGCTATATAAGTTTCTATATTTTCTTCCAATCGCTCACATTTAATTTGCTCTCTGTGTAATGGAAATTGGTTCCCAGAAAAAAAAAAGTAAAAAGCTCAATTCAGAAGCAGTTCAAATTTGATCTCTCAAAGTTTGCATTTTTCGAATAATTTGGACCCGTTGAACTCGTGGGATTTTCCTAATAATTTGAATTTCGAATAGGTTTTGAGTGATCCGCAGAAGCGAGCGGTGTATGATCAGTATGGTGAGGAGGGGTTGAAGGGTCAGGCACCGCCCCCTGGCGCCGGTGGATTTTCCGGCGGGAGTGATGGTGGGCCGACGACATTCCGGTTCAACCCCAGAAGCGCAGATGATATATTTTCAGAGTTCTTCGGGTTTTCCAGCCCCTTTGGTGGAATGGGCGACATGGGTGGCCGTGCTGGTGTGTCTGGCTTTCCTAGAGGCATGTTTGGCGATGACATTTTTGGTTCGTTTAGGAGTGGAGCTGGAGAAGGCTCCGGGAATGTGCCAAGGAAAAGTGCACCAATAGAGCGAACGTTGCCGTGCGGTTTGGAGGATTTGTACAAAGGGACTACGAAAAGAATGAAGATTTCGAGGGATGTTACTGATGCCAGTGGGTGAGCTATCTACTTTAAGCTATTAGCTTCTTTTCCTTTTTTACTTTCATGAAGAAAACGTCAATTTTACTTGCATTAATGCGTTATTGGATGGAATTAAATTACTAAATTCCAAGTCAAGTTTGATGATTTGTTTTGGGTGGACTTATGTGTTGTACTGTTGTTATATGCTGATCAGTTGGCTATGATCACTTTGATAGATTTGAAATTGAATTTTACATTTGCTGTCTTATATGCTCAGAACAATCAACCTTCCACTGGTAAAGTGGGAGATTCTGAGATGGGTTGAGATCTTTGACATATATGCAGTTTTGATACTCCTAGTCCTTGAAGAATTTTCTTAATTTGCTAATGCAAATATATGGGCATGGTATTTGCTAGGATGTGCATCTTTATCCCAGTAATTGTAGGTCTATGTTCTTCATTGTGTTTATAATATGATCTGAGACATTAATAAAAAATAATTGCATATTTACAGTTTGCCTCATTCATTCAAACTAGTTAGTTGTGATGTATGGCTAATAATTATGCTATTAAAATTAGGCAGTATGAGTAATTCTAGGGCATATTTTATCTAATGGTTCTTTTACTATCATTTTTCATATAGAACCTAGAATTTGTTTGACTTCTAATGTAACAGATCTAGATATTTTTTCTTTGATATTTTCTTTTCAAATGGCAGGGATTGTGACTAAACATGTAAGTACATAGTATTTATCTTTTCTTTTATTGCTTGGTCATGTGCATCCAGTCTTGGATTGGCGAACCTGACTTAAAGCCCTTGTTGACCCAAAACTTTTGGTATTATCAACACAAAAATAATACCATTTGTGTTCCATGAATGCAAAAGTTTCAGGAGAAAAGGCACATCTTTGTGCTGTTCTGATCTAGAGGGGCATGATACCTGTATGGAAACAGTACTATTTTGTGCTAGACTGCCAGTTGTTTTAATAAACAAAATATTGAGGGAAATAAATATATAACATGATGGTCTTAGATGGGGAGGTTAACAAACCTACAAAGCTGGAATAAGGATAAAGGATTTAATATTGGCATTGAAGAAATAAAAATGAAATTTAGTCATTTATGAACATTCAGTTGAAGTCCATTGTGAGCAGAAAAAGAGGACCACTTATGATAATATGTTGCTGGTGGTGGGTATGTCGAAGATCTTTGGATAGGTCAGTATTGATAATGACATAGGGAGTTTATATGCATCAGACCTGTGATAAAGAGTATGGTCTTGGTTAAGGCATGATGGAAGAATATTTATCTGAACCCAACTAGTTGAAAAATGCATTTTGGACCCTGACTGAAAGTTTGTTGAGTTGAGAAGGATTCATCTCAGTACCTGTCTGGCTTACATTATGAATGTGGTGGACAGAGATTGAGCATAGTATGCATGCATAACTAAGAAAGCAAATGTCACTTTTGCTGGCTGCTTCAGCCTTCATGTGAGACTTTGCTGTTGCAAATGTTATTAAAGTGGGTGAAGACCACCTCAATGGATAGAGGGTTGTTTTGGCATTCTAGGGAGTCAATTTTGTGAGATGAGTGGATTGAAAGTTGTATATATGCTCTTGGTAGAGATGTCTAGGTTTATGAGTTGATGGGACATTTCTAGGTCCCATATTTCAAATGTAATAGGTATATTTTGGTGGAATATAGGTGCAAATACATAGGTCAATCATCACAATTAGTGGAGGCCTTGAGTTATGATTGATATATATGTGTTTTTCATGATGAAACTCACAAATGTGCATGTATATATGCTCACACATGTAAATTTGCTTAGTGAGAGTTTGAAATTTTAGCTGTTAGGCATGCTTGGATATATGTCTAACAGTCCAGACATAAATTCAAAAGTGTATGCAGATTATACACATCAGCCAATGAATGTTCATCATAAATGATTCCCATTTCATGAAATTTTCCCTTCATTTCATTGACTAATCTATGTTCCAGAAAATAAAAGGGTATTCATTTTTAATATAATTCTATATAACTGGTACTAACTTGCACTGAACTGTTTACAGCATGCCATGTGATTGGACAAGTATTTATCTTGGTCACATTTGTTGGTTGTATTCTTGTGTGATTCTAATGTACATTGGAGGTTGCTTCAAGGTAGCTTTTTCGTTTTCAGTCAGTCAAGTGATAATGCTGGTCTTGTTGCATGCATTTTATGCATATTCGATTTGTTATCTTTTTCTTCATATGGCAGAACAGATTGAGAGAAATTTTCTTATGATTTTCAGAATCTTCTTGGGAGGAAAAATAGGTGAAATTAGGTAACATAAGACAGATTGTGCGAATTCCTATTGTTGTTTTTGATTATAGGCTTTAGTTTAGGTTTAGGAAAATAGTGATTTGATCGGTATGTGATTGTGCCATGTGTTTAAAGTATGTAGGGTAGTTTGACTTTTGGATTGGTTCAGCCCTTTGTTTGTTTGTGAGAGAGAAAGGTAGAGGCATTTGGATTTTGGAGTCATTCAACTCTGTTTGGGCATAAAAAACTAGCTCAGCCTACACTTCAATGGAACATGAAGCTTAAGTGCTTAAATTAGTAATAGACTTTGACAACATATTACTGAGAGTGTATATATATATATATATATATATAGTAATAATGCTAGTATTCTGCTTTCAAACTTTGATGAAATGTGTACAAGTAGATTGGTGACTACTCTTTAGTGCATGATTTGCCATATTTCTTGGTAGTTTGAGGTCAGTGGTAGCACAAAC
Source organism: Castanospermum australe (assembly GCA_019955255.1). Lineage (NCBI taxonomy): Eukaryota > Viridiplantae > Streptophyta > Magnoliopsida > Fabales > Fabaceae > Castanospermum > Castanospermum australe. Next base: position 114,996 of record NSJW01000746.1, read on the forward strand.
CTGTGTGCTTTAAGCATTTGATTGTTTGGGCTTCTGGATATCCTTGGTTATGTAAATCTATGTCTTCTGAGAGATTAGACTTTATAGTAGAGTTCAATATTGACTTATACCAAAGTTAAGTAACTCACCATCTGTTAATTGATTAACTATTTTATCAGATATTATCTGATAGAACTATTTTATAAGTAATTAACTTCTGTAGATATACTAGGATCCAAAGTCATCTCATTTGCAACTTTAAGCGACCCTGTTTCTATCTCTTCAGATATGTATATTAATATATTATTACTTGTCTTTTTATTTTATATGTCAACATAAGGTATATTTTCAGGGTAACAGCAGATTAGAGTAGTGAATTGAGTGGCCAAGGAACTAAAGTCTTCCGTATTATTTGTGACTATGACTACTTAATCTACTATATGTTTTCTTCCTGTGTAGGAGGCCCACCACAGTAGAGGAAATTCTAACAATTGAGATCAAGCCAGGTTGGAAGAAGGGAACAAAAATAACTTTTCCAGAGAAGGGAAATGAACAGAGAGGAGTTATCCCCGCAGACCTTGTTTTTATTATTGATGAGAAGCCTCATGGTGTCTTCAAGAGGGATGGCAATGATCTTGTTGTCACCCAGAAGATATCTCTTGTAGAAGCTTTGACAGGTTACACAGCGCAGCTGACAACCCTTGATGGGCGGAATCTTACAGTCTCCATAAACTCCATCATTAGTCCGACATATGAAGAAGTTGTTAAAGGAGAGGGTATGCCCATTCCCAAAGAACCTTCAAAAAAGGGGAACTTGAGAATCAAGTTCAATATCAAGTTTCCCTCCAGGCTTTCATCAGAGCAGAAAAGTGGCATTAAGCGATTATTGACATCTCCATAAACACTGGTGGTAGCTCTCCCTACCATTTGCCAAACCATGTAAGATTGCAATTCTCGGTTTTCAATTTTCAAATGGAAATTCTTGCCTTTTGTGAACTGGGTTTCAATTTGAACAGTTTATTAGGAGTTTGATATTTGTTTACTGTTTCATGTCTTCTTTAGTCTTTGGTCTTCTGAGTGAAAAAAATTTCTTAGCCACTTGCCCACTTGTTTCTGTGAAAAGTGTTGGCAGAATTGAATTTATTTGTACTTGCAGATTAGGACCTTTCTTCTTGTCATCTCACTTTGATAAGTTCATGAAGGTCAAGATACTCTTTTTTACATTGTATAGCTTTGTTAATCATTTCAGCAATCCATGTGCACATTAAAGCAAACGTGGAAACTTCTTAATGACTTGATATAGAGCTGCCATTTGCCATCTTAGTATAGTGGTCCAAAAACTCCTAGATGCTCTATGGAAATTGCTTTGAATATATCATTTGCTAAAGCTTTATGTAACATTTGATCAAGCACCATTACAATGATACTTTCGCCATATCTCTACTGGTTGTATTATTATATGTGCTGTCACCTGTGAGAGGCCATGCTTTCTTGATAGAATCATTTGGAGAAATCTATCATATGATACAACCTTAGAAAAAGGGACTCCTTGTATAATATAGCCCTTGGTGAATTTTATTCCTTTAGAGAATAAAGTGCAATGTTTACAATTATTGATTAAAAAATTAACAGTTTAAGATTTGATAAAATATAAGTATATGAATAACAAAGTTTGAACCTTGAATAAGCACTTGTTAAGAGGGTTTCTTAATCAAAGATTAGTTGCAATCATATTTAAGAGATTAGTCTCACAATCATGTTTGAAGAGATATCCGGTTAAAGACAAGAGAAAAACCGTACTTATGGATTAATTTTGTTGGATTTCTCACTTGCAAAAATATCCTTTTGAGTGATGGAGTACTGTGCACAGTCAGGTCCTGGCTCCTCATCAAGCTGTGGTAATAATCCCATTTTTCTATAGTTCCTAACTCATTAGACTTATGCATTACCATCTTTTGATAGTTACCTCCATCACTGACTGCTAACCCCTTGCGGGTATTAGAATTATCCCAAACTCCCAATTAGCTTGCATCAAGCATGTAGATTTGCCCTTATCAATGAGTATCCATCATATTCTTGGAAACAAGAAAGGGGCATTGCACAAGATTGCCTAGAAAGCTCCACTTTTGTCTATTTTGATACAATTGCAATTGAAATTGAATTGTTCTATCTGACCACAACTGGAGCATATTTTAGACACTTTTTTTCTTCCTGAACATAACTGATGTCAAGTTTCCTGAAAGACTCCAAACCAAACCTCTTAGTTAAAGGCAAGTTTCTTCAGACTTTTCCTAAGTCGTGACATTAACCAATTTCATCTTGCTTTGCTGCTTTTGAAGCCATTGCGTAACCAATTTTTAAAAACTGGTTCAACCAGAGAATTAAGCAGGGTTTAATCAGTTAAATTAGTGGTTGAGATGAGATCAACAAAATTAGTGTTGCAAGAAAATGATCAATTCTTTAAAATCGGTCCAATTCTTAGTTTTGGCGAATTGAATCCTTAAAACAATTTTAAGATTCGAATTATATCGATGTTGATTAATGATTTAGTCAGTTCATCCATCCAATTAAAACGAATTTTAAAATGCTTAAAAGTAACTCTTTACCTTCAGTGTATAAGCATCTTTTTTTTTTTTTTAATTTGGGTCTCTCGACTCTGCCGAAGGGTTAAAGGCATTCTTTCATGCTGAAACAATTTCTCCTTTAAAAAGTGAGTTTGGCCCTCCAATTTGCTGTTATTGTCTTCCAATTCTTAGACTCTAACTTCAAACTTTTGTGCCTTTTGTTGAGCAACCTAACTTGTGTGTATTATTTCAGTCTGGTTCATATAACTACTTCCACATGTTATGACCTTAAAAAAACAAATTACTTATATGTTGCAATTTGAATTTAGATATCCTATTTGGTAGCAGCAGCAGGGGGGTGTTGTCCTCCTAATTTCTCTCCATCAGTTAGAGTATGGAGATGGACTCAACTGTTTATTGGAGTACTTTTAAATTTATTTTAATATTTACACTGTAAATTTTTTAAAGTTATTTAGATTTGTTTTGAAACTGTAACAAAATCTAGGCCCACCCTATTGTATTTAGGTGAAATTATTATCAATGACATGAGCCATTTTTCCACAAGTCATCAATTTCTATAATGGGGTAAATAGTAAAATTAAGAGTCCACAACTACTCCAATACTGTTTAGTAGAGAGAAAGAAACAAAACCATTCATACTATGAGAAAAGTATTCTGCAAGCACCTCACTTTTAGTATGATAACCAAAACCTCAACCTTAAAACTTAATCCTACTATTCCAACCAAAAATATGTTGAATCAATTTTTTTTTTATACAAAACATGCTAATCCTACACCATCTCACCTTCTCCTGTAAATACTCTTTTTGGTTAGTTTTTTTTATTAAAGACTTACTAATGTCTAACTATTTTGTTTATTATATTTAATTTAATTTTAAAGAGGAACAGAAGAAAAGTGTTACCGCATGTTTGTTGAGAGTTGCTATGATACTTTGAGGATATCAGTATTTTTCATTAATTGTCAAATATTTTTTATTAGTTATCACAATAAATTCTTAAAATTCATAAAATATTGGACGGTTTTAAAATCTTAAGTGTTTAGTAAACACTAGAATTTTAAAAAATAAGTTCTTATCTAATCTATTTTTAAGCTAACAGTAGTTCAAAATAAAACCAAAGTAATGTACCCAAAAAAAACAAATGAAAAACTGGTTTTATTGTGTTTCATTTTTATTAACGGTCCTGTTTTTTCTCTTAAATTTTTGTTTCCTCTTTTACATTATCTTTTTACTTTATTTCAATATTTAAATTAAAAGTTTCTTTATAATCTTTTGTTTTCCTCTCATCTAAATTTTAAATTTGTTTATAATTCAAATTTGATATTAGAAATGATTTCAGATAAATTTTAATCAAATTAAAAATAAATTAAAACTTGTTACAAAATAATCTGAATTTATATAAAATTTGAATATCTTCTGTCACAAGAATATATTATTAAAAAAAATAGACATAAATTTTTTATATGTAAAATTCATCACGATAAATTATAAATTTTTAATTATATTTAAATTTATTTATACTTTTATCTCTTTAACCTATTGAAATAACAAAATTGGATCATAATCTATTTATATGACTAGTTTATCTTAAATAGTTTTAAAATAGTTTTGAGGATTGCCAAATTGCCACCTAGATTCATCTCCTTGTTGATTTATTCTCTTTAATTTGTTAGAAAAAAAATGAAAAAGAGAAAAGTGACAACAAGGCGTGGACTTTCAAACCCTTGCAAATGCTTTTGAAGTCAAACTTCAAAGGGGAGAAAAAAAAATGGAAAAAGCAATTTAGCGAAGAATAGAAATAGAAGAGGCAAGTAGCGTTATTTACACACATACTCCACCTTCACTCCTCTCTTATTGTATTTTCCTTTCTTTCTTCACATCACATGCATCTGCGATCCATTCTCATGGTCTCGTCGCTGCGCCCTCTCTGCGCTTCCAACCCCTCGACCCCATTCAATTCCTTCTAGTCTTCTCCATCCCTCAGATCTCAATTGGGTTATGGAAATGGCTTCCAGTCCCCGCACCGTCGAGGAGATCTTCAAGGATTACAGCGCTCGAAGAGCTGGTATTGTTCGCGCTTTATCTCAAGGTACTCTCTTTTCTTCTTTTCCCTTTCAAAATTCATCTCTGATGCGAGTGTCATTTGTTTTTTTAATCGCGTTGCGTCTGAAAGTATTTGACTTTGTCGTTTTCTTCTCTCAGATGTTGATGAATTTTATGGGCTCTGTGATCCAGGTAACGTGTAATCGCGGATCTGAATTTTTAGTTTACTTTACGTAAATTTTATTGATTTATTTTTTGGTTTACACCTTTTGTTTCCCTTTTCCCCAATTCTGTTTTTGGTTTGTGTGAATTATGCATGCTTGTTGGGGTTACTCTAGTTTGACTTTTTTTTCCCCTCAGAGAATTTGAGGAAAACAAAATGGGAAGATAAAAAAAGGTCAAAGTGTTGCATGCCCCTTGTGCTGTTTAGGTCTTGTGAAAACGTTAAATTTGACTAGGATTGGGTTTGTTCTAAGACATTGGAGTTGCAATTACGGGGGTACATCCAAGTTCCTCTGTTCAATAATATGCTGGGTTTGATTTGAACATGAGATTTCGCAGACCCGTAACTCAATGAATTTTACTGGAACGCTTTCTTAGTCTTGTGGTTTTATAATTACTAGTCTCTATGTCCTTCCATTAAATTCAAAGTTTCTCATTTGTTTGTTTAAGAAAAGGAGAACTTGTGCCTCTATGGCCATCCAAATGAAACCTGGGAAGTAACTCTTCCAGCAGAGGAAGTTCCACCAGAGCTTCCTGAGCCAGCTCTTGGAATCAATTTTGCTAGAGATGGAATGAACCGCAGAGACTGGCTTTCTCTGGTTGCTGTGCACAGTGATTCGTGGTTGCTTTCTGTGGCCTTTTATCTTGGAGCCCGTCTTAACCGCAATGAAAGGTACTATTTATCTTTGGTTGGGGTGTGTGAATGTGGTGATAATTCAAGTTCATTGTGGCTCTGCGCATGCAGAAGTTCTCTGAAATGTTGAAAAGTGAAAACTGTGGGTTATAGTGGTAGTTGCTCAACATTCATCAATATCATTGTGGATGAATGTTTCTTAAGAAATAATGGCTTTTTTATCAATTGGGGATGACCCAAATTTCTCTGTGTTCTGTTGTGATGCTAGATATGTTTGTCTATTCATTCCTTAGTTGGGCAGTAAAAGGTGTCTATGACCATCTTATCTTCAGCAGAGGTTCCCATCCAAAAATATCAACAATTCAAAAAATCTAAGTTGTAAATTTGAGTTGGTGACAGGAGTAGCCATGATGCCAAGGTGACTGATCTTAGTGGTCTGATAGCCTCTGAAAGTTTCGCTCTGTAATCATTAGCTTTATAAAAGATGATGACATTGGAAATTTGAATTTGCATTTTGATGCAGCATTCAAAAAGAAAGTTGTGACTCGGTGAGTTAGTTGTAGCATATAAGTCCGCAGTTATTTTTGGCAAATAAGTATATATGATGATTTTTAACAGGCAGCAATTATGTAGGATGTTTGATTTAAGAATGTTTACGAGGGCAAAAAAATCGAATCACTTCTGAAGTACTTTACCTCTCCCCAATCATGCTGTGCTTTTTTATTTTTCTTACGATTAAGTGTGGTGCAAAGGGGATTATAGACCGCAAAAGATACTTGAGGAAAAACATATGCAGTTGAGTTTAATTTATCATTTGTATGGTAGAATATGTGTTCACCGTTGCTCTGTTTCTCTTTTCCCTAATAGCTTGCCCCTTCTTTAATATTTCTTTGTTGTAGCATTTTTGCTCAACATCTGGCTGCAGCTTGGCATATGGCTCTTTCTATTGATGGTTCCACTGATTCTTTGTGGCAGGAAACGTTTATTTAGCTTGATCAATGATCTTCCTACTGTTTTTGAAGTTGTAACTGAGAGGAAGCCAATAAAGGACAAGCCCACTGTAGATAGTGGAAGCAAATCTCGGGGCAGCACCAAGGTTAGTGTTTTTCTTTTTAGGTGACAATTGTTTCTTTGTTTCTTTTGACTGGATCACTATATGTTTTGGGATCATATTTAAAGGCCTGGTTTACTAATGCTTTTGCATTCTGAATGTTGATTCTAAAAGTTTGTAACAAAAAAATATATCAATATCATTATATCGTAGTTATTAAAATATTCAGTTTTATTTTGGTGTTTGATAAACAAAAACACAGGTTGTTGGCTTGTTGCTTCTAAAAGTATATCCTAACATGCTTTTAGAAGTTATTTGTGTTTACAAACACGGAAATATCTAAAACAGTTATCATAGAACTACAATAAAATGCCATTGACATGTTTATTTGTTGTAGTTTTGTAAATAACTTTCAGAAGCAGCTTTGAGTACAAGCAAATACTAAAATAGCCTTATGGAACGTTTGGTATACAGAATTGTGATTCCATGGAATCAAAATGTAATGAAATAATCATTACTAATTCACAGTTTAGTAGCTTTAGGAAAGCCATTCCATTGTTTGTTACATGGTATCCATTGAGAATGGAATCAAAGTTGATCTAAATGACCTTACCAAAAAAAACGAAGAAGTTTATCTAAATGACAATATCTGTAGTTCAGTTGGAGAATTCAATATTTCAATTAGTCATGTCATGTACCACAAAAAAGATAATGATAATTGCCAAAGCCGAATGTTATTCTTCCTGTATTCAATATTAACATCAATATGTTATTAATTAGTAAAGGAAAATAAAAAAACTACTGACCAGTTATTTGTGTTTCAAACACTAAGAACTACTAAACATTATCATAGAACTAAAATAAAACACCATTAACATATTTTATCTGTTGTAGTTTTTGTGGTTAACTTTAAAAAGTAGCTTTGATTACAGGTAAATACTAAGCTAAGCCATATTGCATGTTTGGTACATGGAATTGTGATTCCATGGCATCGGAATGAAATGGAATGACTAAGTCTATTCTCAATCCACAATTTGGTAGCTTTAGAAATGAAATCACTTTCCAAGCCATTCCATTGTTTTTCTTACATGGAATCAATATAGAATGGAAATAAACTTGATTTAAATGACATAATCTGCTGTTCACATGGAGAATTCAATATTTCAATTAGTCATGTCATGTACTACTATATAATGATAATTGCCAGAGCCTAATTTATTCTTCATGTATCCACTTGCTCAAGAGCCGTAGCTCAAGTGACAGTAAGTCTCTTTGTGAACTACTTGATCCCAGGATCGAATTCCACCTAGGTTACCTTGCCTGAACTTTAATCTAACCAAATAAGGTCTTAGATTTCCTTTGTAATGGGGAAAAAAACTACTGAAGTTATTTGTTTTTTCCAATAACAAAGAAATACTTAGAACATTATCATAGAATAACAATAAAACACCATTGACATGTTTATTTGTTGTAGGTTTTGTGGTTAACTTCTGGAAGCAGCTTTGAGTGTAGGCAAATACTAAACTAAGCCTTATGGTACAATTGGTGCTTGAAATTGTGATTTTGTGAAATCGGAATGGAATGGACTAGAATAGAATGACCATTGCTAATCCACAATTTGGTAGCTTTAGGAATAGAATGATCATTCCCTTGTTTGTTACATGGAATCAATGTGGATCTAAATGACATAATCTGCAGTTCATTTGGAGAATTCAATATTTTAATTGGTCAATGTCATCTACTACCACTATATGGATAGTGATAACTGCCATAGCCTAATGTTATTCTTCATGTATTCATTAGTCATGTCATGTACCTCTACTGAAAATCACAAGTTCTGGATCCTAATCTTGATGTGGTTGTCATTGTCAAACTAAGTTCTTAGTCTATCACTCTCTCACACTTCAGTTTTCTCTTAGCTCATGTATAGGATCTTGAAAATTGAAGCCAGAGGGTTTCAGTGGACTGCATTTAGGAAGTTGTTTGACCATGATGTTTGCTTTCATGTTACTGTGCCACTAGTATAAATACTGTAAGACCAGAATTAAAGGTTGCATAGTGTGCTAAACCATGCTGTGCTGCTATATGATGCGTGCTTGTACATATATCTGCAGAGATCAAGTGATGGGCAAGTTAAAAGCAACCCGAAGTTTGCAGATGAGGGTTATGAGGAGGATGAAGATGAGCATAGTGAAACCCTTTGCGGGAGCTGTGGCGGAAATTACAATGCGGATGAATTTTGGATTGGCTGCGATATATGTGAGAGGTGGTTCCATGGGAAATGTGTGAAGATAACTCCTGCAAAGGCTGAGAGCATAAAGCAATACAAATGCCCATCATGCAGCATGAGGCGTGGCAGGCCCTAGGCCGAAGGCAACATGTGAAGCGAATGATGTGTCGTGGCTGACAGGATACTGTAATCTTGTTACTTCACTTGTAGAAGTTCATGTAATGGGTATAGTATCTATGTCTAAGGGGTAATTTCTCAGGGATTAAGTTTGTTTCTACCAAGATGAATCCTTAGTCTATGTTACATATTTTATAGAATAGTATACCATAAATTATAATTTCTCAATCAATTGATATTTGCTTGAATGTACAGAGCGTATGGTTATTTTATCTCTTATCAGAAAATAAGAGGTAGTTATCACCTTTCCCCTCTCCCTCCCCCACACTAAATGTTTTCATAACTGAATCAAACTGATTTAAATTAAAAAAATTAAATCAAAAAATCAAAAACCGATTTTGGTTTTCTTTGATGATTATTTTTTTATACAAATTGATTGGTTTGATTTTTTTTTTTTTATGAAACCAAACCAAAATAAATATATATAATTATATATATATATATTTTCATAATTATATATTTATAAATAATTTTATTTTATTATTATTTTTATATAAATATTTAGGTCAATTTGTTGTGTATATTTATTATATTATATTTTTATTTAGTATTTTTTAGCTAATTTATTAATAATTGAGTAATAAAAAAAAGTCAAGTTAAATATATTTTTTTTAAAAAAAATTATTTAACTAAAAATTAATTAGATCAAATCAAATCTAAATAATTTGTTTGATTTGATTATTTAATTAAAATAAAATTAATTGATTTATATTATAAGAAAATCGATTGATTTTGTTCAGATAATTTTTTTCTTCAAAATCAAACTAAATCAAAGCGTGAGCACTTAATATCCTACACAGCAATTTATGTTGCTTAAAGTGTTATCCGAATAGTGTCCCTTTTGAAGCAGGGATACTGTATTAGATTCATGTTTTGATGTGAAACTTGAGCCTGTTTGGTTGGCCTATATCTTATTTTCATTTTCACTAAAAACAAAAAGCAATTCTAAATATATATGATTGTGTTTTACTGAAAATGTTTCTTAACATTTCTTTTCTTAAGAAATATTTCTTAAAATGGAAAACATCGATTTTCTTTAGAAAAATGTAACAATTTAACAAAAGTAATAATGGAAACATTGTCGAGGAAAAGAGAATTTGACAAAGATTGAAAGCCCGCTTGGACAATGCAAGGGCCATTAAGATTGGGCCTCGCACCAACTAGCCTATCTAGCAAATCTTGAACACTGTAAGAACCCAACCTTAAATTAGAGGACCATATAGGATATACATTAACATTCTAGATCTTGGGCTGGCCCAGCATGCACCCTTACTGCCTGTGAATTAAATAAGAGAAACAAGAGATTGGATAAAGGTAGGGATAACAAATAGATAGATTAGATGAATTTTAAATTAGATCATTAGTAAATAAATAAAATTTAAATTAATAATTCATTTAGAATTTATTAAAAAATTATTAAAATTATCTAATCTATTCATTAATTTATTTTAATGTATAGATATCCAATCAATTCATCTCTAACTATATGCATCTAAACTCTTCCTATATCTAAATACATGCTATTCTCCAAATTCTATAGATATCCATTAAATATTTTAATTAGTCTGTTAACTATATTATTGACTAAAAATAATTCAATACATATTCTAATTAAATAGATTGAATTAGATTTAGATATGGATAAATTGAATAGATTATGAGTTGATGAATCTAATTACCACTCTTAGGTGGAGGGGAGAAAAGAAGGATATGAGTGATGATGATAAAGTTTAACCAAATATTTGAAATTAAAAATTATTATTTTTAAAGGAATTTGCTAACAAGGGTTCTTAGGACATTTGTTAAAAAATTAAAAATAAAAAGTATTAAACGAAAAATAAAAATATTTAATATATTAAAAATTAAAATATTATTTAATATTTTCTTTTTTAAATAATTAGAATGATTTAATGAAGAATATTAAATATTTCCTAACCAATGTCCTAAGGACCTTTTTAAATATATTTAGATCCTCTCTTGTTATAAGATAATTATGTTAGAGAGAGATAAAGACAAATTTTATTGTGTAAATACCTATTATAATAAATTATAAAATTTATTAATTATATTTAAATATATTTTTATCATTATCTCTCTAACAAAACATTTTTTTATTATTCAACAACGGAAGAGTATCTAGATCTTTTCAAAATTAACCAATTATCATAGTCTCTTACCCCACCATTATAGAATGCATTATGCTATATAAGCTTGGGAAAACTACGTCGTTCATAAATGTCCAGTAGCTATAAGTTTCAGGTTTTTTTTTTTTTTTTTTGCTGATTATACATTTCATTATCATCAGAGCTATTTATTACCTCTCCTTGTTTGGTTTATTCATTTCGCTGGAAGGGCTAGTTCGAATCTTCAATCTTGATATTTTTGTTTTTATAAAATCTTAAGACAGAATTATCATATATGCTTTACATTTAAGAGAGGGTTTAAGCCAAAATAGTTGATTTAATGTATCTACAAGGATGTGATTCATTGGTAAATAAGCTAAAGTCTTATTGGGACAATTGTTACCTATAACATTCAGGGCAATATTTTTAAAACTAGACCAGACAATGAATTATTGAGACATTTAATTTAGGTTCAATTAGTTTGATCGTTTAAACTGATTGATGGAATTGCATAATGTCATAAAAGTAATTCACACATAATAATATAAAATCTATAAAAATATTTATAAAATGTGACAAAAAAATTATTGAATTCTTTTAGGAAAAAAATCACTTATCAATACTAATTAAGAAAAAAATTACTGATCAATACTCTAAAAGTGAGAGGAATTTGAATCATTAGATATAATATAAATGATCAAGATTAGATTTTACTTAAATGTCACATATTTTTATATTTTAATTTTGATCATTCATGTTAAATTTAATGATCAAGATTTGCTCATCTCACTTCTTACAATAAATACTCATCTTATTTAATATGTTATATATATATATATATATATATATATATATATATATATATATTATAGAGAGAGAGAGAGAGAGAGAGAGAGAGAGAGAGAGAGAGAGAAAGAGAGAGAGAGAGAGAGAGAGAGTTTAAATTTAATCTACTTCAGCGTAAAAAGTTTTATACTATTATTCAATCATGTGTTGTTAAATTATTAAAAAAGTTTCACTAAAATAACAATATAAAAAGTCAAACATATAATAACATGTGATTGCATGATAATATTAAAAAAAACTTTATACTGACAGTTAATCAAAATTAAATCTTTTTTTATTATTGGTACAATGAAAACAAAATAAAATAAAAGGAAAAAAAAACTAGCCAACCAAAATAAAGCCTACTGTCTCTGCTGCTAGAACGTCCCGATACAATTTAGATGGAGGATGATCTCAGAGCTTGAATATCACCTCATGTCCAGAGATAAACTTTTCATGATTAATGAATTTGTACCATTGGCAGCAATATCTGGAATTGGTTATCCATAAGAGTATGGATTTGACTGAAGAAGGCATCAATACCTGATAACTTACAAATAATGTTGAAGCATGCATGATTTCCTTTTCAATATAGCAAAAGATCAAAAGTAACATACAATTATTAGTTCAGTGGGTATAAACTTTATACCCTACAATGAATTTGTACAATTAATAGTAAATCTTGATTATTAACAATGGTGGAATTTCGGTGGAGGAGGCATCAATTACAGAATAATAGCTTCTTATATCCTTTCTTCTTATCTATACTATCATAGAAAGTGAGCACTTTACTTGGTATCTTATTTATTTATTTTTAATTTGTTTATCTTACATGTCATTTAATGATTGAGTTTAATTTTAATCCAGTAATACTTTTAAAAATAAAATATAATTTATACCTCTAAAGTTTACCCCGATATTAAATTATCTTCTTAAAATTTTTTTTTGTCTCACTAAAGTTCTATAAACTTTAGTTTGATTTGAAAATATTAATTTTTTTTGTTAAATGAAACGAAAGTTAACATCCAGTTTCAAGTTATATCAAATTTTAAGAGGGTTTATTGACTCTAAAATTTTTTTAGAAGAGTAATTTGTTATAGAGATAAATTTCAGAGATGTAAATTGTATTTTACCTCGTAACGTTTTCTAACTAAATGAACATGTAGTGTGCATGTAAGTCATATGTTATGCACGTTATGTTGACCTCTGTTTCATTTAATGACAAAATTAACATTTTCAAGTCAGATCAAAATTCAGGAGAATTTAGTGAGATAAAAAAAATTTCAAGAAAGTAATTTGATATCGGAAATAAATTTTAAAGATATAAATTATATTTTACCATATTTTTTATACATTATCACTCAATCATATATTTACAAATCATTAACAAATTTTGACTTTATAAATAAATGTTATCATAATCACACTCTTTTTTTGAGATAGTAATACATAATTAAATAATAATATAAAATATTTTTACATTAATAATACATCAAACTTCTACAATCAAAGGATTTATAATTGATTACTTTAATATGCACGGAGTTAAATGATAAAGTTCAAAACAAACAAATAATAGTGGAAATAGAGTCTAGTAGGAAGTAATTTCTTCTCCTTTCTCACTTATTCTCCCTATGTGGTGACAACAAATTGATGACAAATTCATAGGTTATTTACCATAGAAGCCAATAAGTGACATCCGTGGTTGCTTTGTGTTGGGACAATCCGTGTTCAATTCCTCCTACAAACACTCTCCCTTTGCTTTCCTCCTGCCCCTCCCTCGGACCCCTTGCGGGGTAACCCTTAGACCCCACCCCATGGGCCCTCCTCCTAGGGTCCCTAGAGAATTTAGGTACCAAAAAAAAAATCCGTACATTATTTACAATGAATTTTATTGATTTATATATATGTATTTGATAAATTTACAAATTTGAAAACTAAACTTTAAATGCCAACATTTTTAGTGATGAAAAATTAAACATGGATTTTGCAATATTTGAAAATATTTATATTTTAAATTCAGAATATATTGTGAAAGCTATGGATATTTAGTATTATAATAAAATAATAATAATAATTTAAATAAAGAAAGAATTGATGTTAAATATATTTAGAAGGTTATCACGTGATAAATATCTTCTACACTTTTTTTACTTATTTTATTTTTTAAGAATTTCTTTAAAAAATATTACTAGACCAATTTTAAAATTAACTTTTAACATTAAAATTAATGAAGTTTTCAAACAATGAGTTTGACACTTTCCTGTAGAAGAAAAAAACCATAAACACTTTTAAATGTTCGCTGATCTTCTTAATATTTGACTTTTTGGTTATTGTTCATATAAGAACAACCAAAATAATGCACGTGCCTTATGTATTGAATTAGAAAAAGAAAAAGGGTACTCCATTTAAGAAATTCCAGAACGTGATTGCCGACAGCCATGTCGACAAATAAAAAATATGTGTACTGTAACTATAAATGAAAATGAAATTAGAGGAATATACGTGCGTGACGTAATACCAATGTCAGTCACATATAATTATAAAATTCGGACAGCTTATTAACTTTGAGACAAGTATTGGGTTATTATTAGTTTAACTAGTAAATCACTACAAAATTAATTAATTTATAAATATTTAATAAAATTAAAAAATTGTAAAATAATATCTAAATTTATAAAAAGATTTAATTCCAAATCAATAACATTCACAAGACAAGTAATTAATTGATATAATATATACTTTTATAAAAAAAATTTAATTTGTGTCAAGCCAATCGAATTGTTTTATTTGATTTCATTGCGTTTATACTAGAATTTTAAATCACTTTCTTCATTAATTCAATGCCAGATTTATTTTTAAAACATTAATTGCTCATGTCGCATTACTAACTACATATTAGTAACTGTTAGTGTTATATATATAAATTTATATGAGAAGCAAAAAAAAGAAAAAAATAGTGAATTACAGCCCAATTGACCTCGGTATATTGTTGGTTGAATTTATCTTTATGTTTTATAATTATATTTATCTCTACATTTATACTCCACTATAAACATGTTTGCCAAATTTATAAGCTACCCAACTAGCCATGAGGTGTACCTTTCCGTCTCCCCCAAAGTTATTTCTTTAATATTTTCATTTTTTTTAAAATAATTCATTTAATTTTTTTTGGTCTTTGATTAGGAATAATTACGAGGGTAACCCTTTTAAGTCGAGAACGATGGTTAAGTAAATCCTTATCTAAAATAGCAATTTTAAGATTCGAATTTAATGAAACAAATTTGTGAGTGACTAGGAGAGGTTTATAATTGATTGATATTCATGTTTGAGACCAAGTCACATAAATTGTGATTCACCCTTACTTTTTGTACAAAATGAATTATTATTTGTATATTAAAAAAATGATCGATATATTTGTAGAGTCTAGAAGTGATCATATTTGTAAAATTTATAAGTTGTACGTATTTAGGCAGCCAACATTATTTTGAAGAAAAAACTCCAATTTATCCCTTTTAATTTTATTATGAGTCAAGTTTAATCCTTAAACATCAAAACATGCATTAAGGTCATCTTGTAACTTATAAACATGTGTGATTTGATCTTTAAATGTGACGTTCGTGAAATAATTGACGAAATTTGTCACAAACACCTCACGTGCTAATTTTATCACTCTCCTTCCCCCAATTTCATCCTCATTGTCACCCTCATCCCTCTGAAAATCCTGAAGTTTGAAGCTATAGACCAAGGAAGAGAGATATAGATACATGTAAAAATGCATCCTACTGAGTCTACAGATAGCTCTTCAATCATGAGTAGGGCCACAATTGTTAGAATTGGATCAGCAATCAACCTGATGGAAGGACTGGGTCATTAGATCACTGGTTCGATCACTGATTCAACGGTCTAACTAGAAAAAAGTTGGCAGCTGACCTCTCAAAATTTGTTTGTTTTTCTTTTATATTTTAATGAATCATTTGTTATTTTCCATTTATATGCTATTACTCATTGGTTGTTCCCTATGTTTTTCGTTTAAGTGCTATTAGTCATTGGTTATTTCCTATGTTTTTCATTGAAGTCACGCTTATTCTTTTGCCATTCTTCAATTCAAGTTTATACTCATCGCTTATTGTCTATATTTTTCATTTTAAGTTTTATTTCTCATTTGTCATGTTTTCCATTAGCCAGTATCCATTGGTCCTTTGCAAATTCTCAATCAACTCACTTCATATGCCCTGCAAATTTGAACCATTTAAGGCTACTTGCTCTTCCTCCATCACTGGACCAAACCTTCTCTCCTCAACCCTCCTTTGACGCCAACCCCATCCTATATTTTCTTCTCCATTTGCTATTCTGCACCAATCTTATGATATCAACTGTCATGATGTTCGATCTTCATCAATAGATTCCACCCCACTTCCAAATCCACCGTCAGCCATGCCTTTCATTTTGCTAGCCCCATCCTTATCTCCCCGCCTCCCACACTATTGTGTTGGTTCTGTGACGAGATCGTCGCTTTCATTGATACTTACTATGACAAGCAATTCTCTCTCAATTGTGGAAACCTTAAGGTCACCCATTGGCAATTGGAAGAGAAAAAATATAGTTAAATATACTAATCAAATCCTATCTCAATTGCAAGACAAAAAAACACATATTCAAATATCCCTATTCCATTATAATTGGTTGAGATAGAATTTATTGAAGTTGATCCCTTTGTTTCCCTTGAAATCAATCCCCTTGTTTTCAAGAAAGTTTATTGCCTTATCATTTTATTTGGTTAAGACATAGACTATCTAACACTTTCACTTGCACCTGACTGTTGCTATTTGCTAAAGGGGAAAATGGGTCTTACGTTTGAGAAACAGGTTGTCTAGGACCACTACCAGTAGCACTCTTCTAACCAAAGTTGATTTTCTTGGAGGTGGTCCAAAGCATGTCCTCGGAGCACTTCTACATCCACATGCAACAGTAGCACTTGTAGCACTTCCAGTTCCAGCAATAGAACTTGGACCACTTCCAGCAACAACAGCACCACCACATATCTTCTTGTAAATTCTTCTATTTGAATTAATGAGTCCCTTGCATGTGCAAGTATTGTAACTCCATTAGTTACAATTTTCACACCTAAATGTGCTGCTAACTCAACTTAATTACTCTGTTTGTATTTGTATTTTTGGGCTTATTAGTGGCTTTTTTTTTCTACCTTCTTAGGTCTACTAATAAGAGTTTTGACAATTAGGAGAAGGATAAGCTCATAATTCATTTGATGACACTCATATGCAAAAGGCACAAGATTAATCATAAGCCTACAAACAGCCAAAAATGTATCTTTTTAGCAACAATCATCAACAAATTTCTATGACGCATCTCTTTGTGCATAAATGGTACCTAAACATGTGCACATAGGATACTTCTTATATCCCAGCTTTTGCAAAACAAGCTTTTGCAACCAAGTCGACCACTTTCTTACTTCCTTGCCATGTATCAACTTCAAATTGTCCATTCCCATTCATATGAGAAATGCACACAACATATCTTCTTTGGATTTTCAAGTTTTTTTTTTTTAAATTTTTGCTTTGTCCATATGAGAAATACACAACACAGCACCTTAACTCTTTTCTCAAGGTTGTTTTGAAGCAAACCTCTTCATTAACGTTCTTCTACTTGTCTCCATCATTGGAGGATTTGTTTGTCCTTTGCATGCAATATGGCAGAATTGAAAGACTCTGCAATGTTGTTCAACAAAGCACCACATTAGCCTTTGGAATGAATGCATGCCTTGACCTAGTTTTAGGATCTCTTTCATCTAACCTCATTCCCAATTGAAATTTAATTTCTTCTTCATGTCAGTATAATATGATTAAATTATGGATATCTCTTCTTACTCTCCTCGATCTTCTTCTTCATCAAACCTAGCGGGGGTAACAAGGGTGTCACTGTCATTGTATTCATATTGGTAATTTCCATCTCAATATGAACCAATACCATCATCTACACCATTACTGGACTGTCCTAAATCTCCTTGATCATTCTCCACCCCATCATCACAATTAGAATCATTATCTGTAAGAACTCATGCCTATTAATCTATTCTCATTTCTTCATCAACTTTTCCTTGATTGTCTTCAAAGAATAGGTATGATTTGTCATTGTCACTATCCTCAAATTCACAACCTTGCAAATCAACTTCACTATCATTATTATGTTCTACATATGGATTCTTCCTTTTTCCTTCACTTTTCCCTTGCACTTTTCCTTTCCCGTCTTTATAGCCAGCCCTGAAACATCTTCTACATTATGTGCAGAATTAAAATCAGGCAATACTTCTTTATCAACATGCTTATGTTGAACATACAGTTGCAACACTGCATGAGATCTTCCCTCAACTGATTTCAGTATTTCTCTAACATCATTATCATTAAGGAAAGGAATTAATCCACCCTGAAATCTCTCATCTTCAAATTTATATAAAAAAGACTCAGCATCTCCGAACTCAGTGTTACGTATGTGGGAAGATAGATGGGGGATGGATAGAAAAACCCTACTTTCCTCCATAATATAATTCACATGTGAAATTCAATATCTCTGTAATAACACATAAAAATTTTAGGGACCACTTACCACAGATAAAGACAATAAATAAACAACTATATCACTCAAGAACAGATTAAGACAAGTAGTATACATATAAGAATTTACAATAAAAAAAAACACGAAATGGGGAACAAGGACCACAGAGTTTATACAATCATTATATAGACGAGGTTTTTCAATTAAAAAAACTTGAAATCGAGACCACAGCTATTCACAAAAATCAGACACAAATTTTTATCTTAGCTCAATGGCATAGAAACCCCTTCTCATCAGATAGGATGAGGGTAAGGGTGAGGGTGAGATTAGTGGGTGATAAAATTAGTACCTGAAGTACACATAATAAATTTCGTCAATTATTAGACGGACATTATATTTAGTGACCAAATCACTCACGTTCACAAGTTATAGGATTTGAACATACATTTTTTTTTTTAAATTTAGGAATTTAATTACATACAGGGTAAAGTTAAGGGTATAAAATGGCATTTTCCCTTTATTATATTTATCTCTAAATTTATAGAGATCATATACGTTTTGCTAAATTTATAAGATATCCAACTACCTATTAGGGGTGCCTTTCTGTGTCGCCAAAAGTTATTTCTTTGATATTCTTATTTAAAAAGTAATTCATACGGATTAAAGAAACAATTTTATGACTCCGTGAGGTCCATATATAATCTATTGATATTTATGTTTGAGACCGAGTCAAATAAATTGTGATCCAACCTTACTTTTTGTACAAAATGAATTACTATTTATATATTGAAAAAAGTGATCGATATATGTATATGTAGAGGCTATAAGTGATCGTATTTGTAAAAATTTACAAGTTGAACGTATTTGGGAAGCCAACGTTACTTTAAATACCATAGGATAGAGTATTAGTATGCTTTGAATTGTCAAATGCGAAAAGTGCTTTGGTGGCCTTCTTTCTTTTTTCGTTTTTTGCTTTTAGGAAAAGCAAAAAAAAAAAAAGAAACATCATTTTCACCCTCCATTCATCCATTGTACTGTGTGGTTGTCCCAATTATAAGGTGATAGTTACTCCATTAACGCGTAATGTGCAAGGTCCACTCCAGAAATGACAGGTGATTGATCCTGTCATGTATTTTTGCCAAAAGGTGACGTGATTGAATTGAATTCGCTTCATTAGTCTTCATTAGTCTACATATTATTATCGTCATTACCAGTCGATGGGGCGCATTAAAAACGTGCGTTTTTTCGTCAACCTCATGTGGTGGCTTGAACAGGAGCAAAAATACCAATGGGGTCTTCGCCCACGTTTTTGTTCCCCATGGCCTAACGATAGTGGGCGAGAGAGAGAGAGAGAGAGAGAGAGAGAGGACCACACAGGAGCTTTGGACTCTTTAATGAGTTTGATGCTTTGATTATGACTGTGAGAAGGGCATGCATACAGGAGTTGGAGCAACCAGAGGGACAATGGTGCAAACGGGGCCAAGCACTAACTCCCATATTAAAAAAAAAAAAGAGTTTTGGAAGAAAGAAAAAAGGCAAATTGCATATTACTAGTACTCATTGTTTCCAAGTTGACTGCAACTAGTGAACGCAACTAGGTTGAAGTGAGTGATATCAATTGCTCAAATTCATGTCACATGGTTTTTATCTTTATCTTAGCCATATATCGCACGCAGTGAGCTGTAGTTAGCATCCCACTAGGGCAACTGGAAAGGAAAGGCACAGCCCCTGTTGCTCCCCATTATTCATTGTCTCTTTCCTGAAATGACTCAGGCAACATTAACTAGCGTTTGGATAAAGAAAACACATAAAGGGAAAAGTCTGACAAGCGATGATTCAAGTTGTTCTTTTCTTATCTTCAACTACTGCACCCCAAAAAAAAAGAAAAAAGAAAAGAACTTTAACCATGTGATAATTGTCAATGTCTTACAGAGAAGAGTGCTGGCAGTTGGGTTTGGTAAATACAAGAGCAAGATGTTCAAGTTGAATTATTATATGCAAATCATCAATTGCATGTCTCTTCAAATGACATGATTGGAATTTGGGGATCACGTTTGGGAAGTCAAGGATTCAACTTGGGCTTTTCCACTGGGTCCTCTTGTCCTAATGTAAAGTCTGTATTCATCAAATGTCATTGGTGGGTAGAGCGCTGGCCTTTCCTCTGTCACGAGCTCCTTAGCAGGTTCTATCAATAAATCGCTCCTGGGGTTATAAAAGAAGGCCAAGGAAACACGGTCTTTGTTTGAGTTCACGATCACCCTGTGCTCTATGCTCTTGTATATCGCATTGCTCAGCACCTAAAAGATAAACAAGGCATTATAATTGAACCTTGATTAATTAATCAATGAGTAACAACTAACAACCACCAATTGTTGAAATCTGAACCTCGGCATGTGTATAAAACAAGGACTGAAATAATGTGTCATAGAAAAACTAGTCAATCATGATATAACAGCTTGACCAATGGAAAAGGTTGAACATTCTAGAGAGAGAGAGGACCTGAATTTGGTCACCAATGTTGATGATGAAAGCATTTGGGACAGGCTTAACTGTGATCCAGTCTTCTCCTCTGCGCACTTGAAGTCCAGAAACGTAATCATCGGGGAGAAGAATGGTCATGCCACCAGGGTCTGAGTGAGGGGAGAGGCCAAGGGTGAGGTCAGGTTGTGGGCACTTTGGATAGAAATTCACCCTCAGGCAAGCACCAAGCTCACTCTCTCCACCAAATGCATTCAGAAGGAAATCCTCTCTCAGGCCAAGGTTTATTGACATGAACTTGAGTATCCTTCCTCCTAGCTTCGCCACTTCCTCACTATATTCGGCGATCACGTTCCTGTCATCACCACCAAACAACTTAGGGTAAATATGAATTTTCTTTACAAGACCACTGGAAGATTATTGTTCAATTAAAAGTAGGGGGAAAAGAAAAATATAATACTAAAAAAAGAGGTAGAGATTGGATATGCTTTTTTCGACAATTTCTTTCCCAGTCAAGTTCATGCTTTTTTTTTTTACAGTACTTATTTGGACGCTGTACCCTTCATTCGTCTCAAAATAGTGATGAGGTTGTACCATCCTCGAATTATTCTAACCAAAAATGACGCACAAGGAAAAGTCCAACGTACGTTTATCACCGCAGAGACCCAAAACAACTCAGGTACAATATATATGTCCTAATTATCATACTTGCGAAGCAATTAGGTTTCATTGAGTTTTGTCTAAATTAATCAACATATGCGGCTCGTGAGTTTAGCTCAGGTGATTGGGTGAACAAAATTATAATTGTGATTCATTCCGTGTAACATTATTATTTAATCGTATGATTTGTTATATTATTGAATAAGTTTAGTTGCGATAATAATTATTTAAAGGATGAAACTCTTTAAATAATATAATATTAAAATATTAAATAATAAAATAAAATAATTTTACAAGCACATATCAAAATTGATTTTTGACTAAAATATAAATTTTTTTTTCTAATTATTAGTTATTTTCAAAACGCTTTCAAACTCTGCAATACAACTAGTTTAACTTACTAAAACGTGCTTATTAGTATAAATTAAATTTCTTACACAAAAAACTTCTTTATAAAAAATTAATATGCATGGTCTCATAAACTTAGAAAGTAAAGTTAAGTTTTAAAGCATAAGAGAATTTTTAAAAAATGAGCCATAGTGAAAGGATTTTTTACATTTTTGCTATGATTTATTTTTTCATTTTATTGGCATCTGGCTAAGACAGATACCAGTACCACCAGTACCACCCCGTTTTACATGTGCGTGTACGGTGTACGTGTTTACGCTTTAAAAAAGTGTTCAACGAGTGTTAATTACTGGAGTGCGCGACCAAATGAAACGGCACCACTCCATAGGCAGGTTAAAAAGTTCCCAAGGCTGAAAAACTCCTAACTTATCAAAAACCTTTACTTTATTATATACGAGCAAATCTGAAATAAAAAAATTGAAGATCCTCGTTGTGTATTCAACACGGCTTTGTGACCCTCCCCATTTGACGGGTCCAATAAGCATCTCAAATTTTCAATTTTATGCCTATAATCCCTCCCCCAAACCCGTTATAAAACGTTAATCTAATAAAAAGATCACTTTAGTTAACCCCATTAGCAACATATAATAAGTAAATGCGTACCCTATCTTACCAAATTAGAAAAAATCAGAAAATGGGGACTTAGGGAAAAAAAAAATGACAAAGAGAAAGGATATGTATATTTCCTTTTTCTCAAGAGTAAAAAAATCTGTCACGACATAGAAAGACAAAAAAAATATTATAAAATTGATGGACACTTACAAAATTATGGGTTCTCACAATAAAATTTATGTCTTTTTTTCTTATAACAAGACTCATGACCAGCAATGCCAAAAAAGATAGATAAAGAAAAAATTATTAGGTAAATATGTGCGTGCCTACTCATATGGACATTTGATACTTGTATATTTATGATCTTTAAAGAAAAATGAATTTATAATATGTCATGTCGTAAACTACAAAACTTTACAATATCAAATATTAATTTGAGTGATTATGTAAATATGCAACTATATAGGTATATATTTACATAAGAATTTCTTAAGAGAGATAACTTATATACATAGGTAGAAAGTAGGGTACCTCAAGGATGGAGGGAGAGCAGGCCACTTAGCTTGGTCCCTAAGCGATGAGGGCATGTAATGGAGAAAGAAGTAATCACTCCAATCCAAAATGGCACCCTTCTTCACTCCCAAGCGACTGCCATATCCCTCATAAGTGGTGGGCGAATTGGCATACGCCTCCTTCGCCTCCAGCGGCTGCTGAAAGAACTCGCGCCACAACTCCCTCGCGCTCTGCATCAACTCGGGCCTCACCCCATGGTTCAGCACCTGGAAGAAGCCCCATTCCCGGCACGCTTCTGAGACGCGCCGGAGCGTCTCCTCCCCGAGCTGCAGGTCAATGACCGGGATGTTGACGTGCTCGGCTTGAGAGGCTCGCTGGGGAGCGAAAGTGGTGGTGGGTCTCTGGGACTGAGGCTTGATGAATCGTTCGGGGATGGAGGTTATGCCACTCTCGGCCAAGGCTTGGACTCGAATCACTGGCTCTGGCCATGCTTGGCAATTCATCATTAGGTGTGCTTTGCTTATTTTTTTTTTTTGTTTTGTTTTTTTGGGTTTCAGGGAGGAGAAGAAGAAGAAGGACAAAAGGAAACAGAGCACTAGTGTGTGTGAGTGTGTATGTGGCTTGTTGGTGTGAGATTGAGGGCAACTACAAAGAGGGTCTATATATAATTAGCATGAGAGGGGCCAGATTTCGGCGCCGTGATAGAATTGATTTACTGGTGGCTATTCATATCTTAAAAAAGAGATACAAGAAGAAGAGGAGGAAGAAAACAGAGAGGAATCAGAATTGATGATATAATCTGAGAGGAGAGCAGAAATAGTGGCTGAAAATGATGAGGCCGTATGCGTGTGCTTCCTTCGGCTGGTTTTGTTGGAAGTGAAATAGACGCAGCAGAAGTGTGTCATTTGCACCAAAACAAGGGCAGCTCGGACAAAATGTGCACAAACGCCAGGGTCCACTAGCTGCTGGTGCTATGTGCCTGAGTGTGTGTGTGTGTTTTCGTGTAAAGTCAACATCTTTCTCTCGGATATTACGGGAAAAAGGGACGGCAAAGTTTTGATTTTTCAAAAATGAGCGAGAACAAAATGAGATATTACTTTTTTTTTTAATTTTTGGGATTATTTTAAGATTTTATTAATTCAAAAGTGAAAATTTTCTTTTACTAAAAAAATATTATATATTCATAATTTTTTTATTAAAATTTTTAATAGAATAATTTAACATATCTATTAATTCTTAAATAAATAAAATTATAAAAAAATTTATTACTTTATTTAATCTAACAACTATCTTTATATTTATCTAAATTTTGTCAAAATTTTTTAATATTTTTTTTACTTTATAACATTATTTATTTACATGTTAATATTTTTATAAGTTATTTAATATTTATTTATTGTCAATTATATTAATATTGATGGATTCTTGAATTAAATATTTATTATAAAAATCAATCATTAACCAATATTAAAAAAATTCATAGAGATATCGGCATATAAGGATAAAAAACTATAGATACCGTGAGATATTATCGTTTTACCAATGACTCAGAAGTAAAAAGCCTCTCCGACCCTAAGCTCACCCAGTCACCCTAGCTCTAATTACCTTTAGCTTTTAGGCCAACTGGCTTGGTATTGGTCGCGGTGGTGCTTACAAATTGCTCATATTTGTTGTTTATATGTATTGGCAATTTGGCATGTTATCGCAACCATGCGCGCGTCATGTATAATAGCTTTTAGCTCAAATAGGAGCCGTCCTCATAGTACTCAACCCTCAAAAGTTTATTCCCCACGTGATTGGCTTGCTCAATTTTTCTTAGTTTTTTATTACTTGGCACATCGAATCTATATATTTTAATGGCATATATCGACAAGACAAAGTTAATTAAGACTCTTTATGTATTCAAAATATCCTTTATTTTTTAGTTAAATTAAGCTAATGAAAAAAAATATAGTTAAAAAGAAAAGCTTGGTTTGTACCACAAAGCGTTTTGGTTTGGTAGCAAAGGCATTCACCCTTTTATATACATGATTGAATTGTAGTCATTTTTGAGTTGGTTGTCCCTGGACAATTATTCCTCCGTTGGGTTTACAAATAAGAGAAATGTGCTGACCTTGATAATACATTAATACGGATCAAATGCTATCTGGTCAATTTGTAAGCTAAGTCATTAAAAATGAGCTAATAGTGAGGAATTTTAGTAATGTATAATAAATCATAAATTCAAACGTATATGTTCTTGCTGCAAAAAAAAAAAAAGTATAGAAGTTAAACTTTTTCATTTTACTGTCCATACGACTATGATCCTTATCATTACTATAGAATAAGTATGTTTCAAATCACAAGATATATAATTTAATGAAGAAAGGTTACTCATATGGAGAAAGATTACTTAATTTAATGAAGAAAGAGGATAAGAATCTAAAATTGAAGAGAGAAAAGTAAATTTATATTTATTGAAGATATATAATTTGACTTTACTTATCAAATTTATTAATTTATAAAATAATGAAAATTACATATTTTGAATAAAAAATCTATTTAACATTTGTTAGAATTAACAATATGTATTAATTTAGAATTAGATATTTATAAGTATTTATAAATTTAATTTTTAAAATATAATTTTTAGAATTTTTAATTTATGAATCCATACATTATAAATAATTAATTTTAATCAATGTATAAAAATATTAAAATATAAACTACTGTTTTTTGCAATCTAGTTTTTATTACTATAAATTATAATAAATTAAGATATCAATTTGAATACTAGTATTATTATTTGAATATAAGATATTTTATAATATATTAATAAATTATTCATATTTTTGGTACATTCAAATTTTGCAATAATTGTTCATGCAATTCTAAATCAGAAATAGTATATATAGGTAAAGTTCTCTTCAAAATGACAACTTTAAGATTTAAATTCCTAACATTAAGGTTCACTTGAGTCGCAATCTACTTCTATTATGCCAACTATACATAAGTATAAATTATTAATATTTTATAAAATGATTCAATAATCTTTATTAAAAAATAATTAATCTTTGTCATTTTATAAAAATGTTAATGAGTAAAATTAATTTTAATATCTTTACTAGATATATAAATTATTATTCTCTTTCTTTATTAAATTTTAGATTCAATTATATTATCTTTTTTCATCAAATTAGGTAAATATCCATCATTAAATAAAAATAAAATCAAGTTAAATGTTGATGTAAGAGGAAAACTCTTACACAACAATATCCCACAATGAAATCAGATCAAACCACACATGACCAGAGACTAAATTTAACACAAGAATAAATTAATTTTTTTTTCCTAATTTTTTCTTCCAAATGAACTTTCAGTGCAACAACTTTTAAAGTCTTGCATTTTACATCCCTCATGATCCAAAAGTATACAATTTATCTTCCTTGGTGAGAGAGAAGTCATGTCAGACTTATGATCATTTTCTTCAACAAAAAGATACATTAATAGTATTTTTTTTATATTGTATTTTCTCCTATTAACACAATAAATAAATAGTGTTTTCCATTACTCTTTTTTATAAGCATCTTAGTAAGATTTATGTTCATGCAAAAAAAAAAAAAAACTTAGAGCGTTTTTAAATATTAAAAAAGGGTATAGTGTATTTTTGAACTTGAGGGATACATTATAAAATTTTAGAGTTAAGTATTAAAGTTGATTTGAACAAAAACTTGAAAAGAAATAAAGTATATGCTTTACCTAAATTGAGTGTCACTATAGTAATATAGTATTTTTTTAAATTCTTATGAGGTATATATCCCCACACTCATTGAATGTTAAGATTAATCCTTACATGGTGTACTAAGTTGCTCCTTTCCATAATTTGCATGTGACATTACAAGTAATGACATTATAAGTAAAGCTTGTTCTAGGGGAACACTATCTTGTTTATCATTAAACTACACTTTTTGTAGGTATAGGAGTCTTCAAGCTATATAAGTATAAACTGTTATTGTTTAAAATAATCTATATTATTCATATACTATTTTTAATTTTAAGAAAAAGTAAAAAGAAAAGTTTCTCTTTGTAGGCCATTGGTCTCTAAGGAATAAGGATATCTCAAAACATATATATTATCTTATATAGGTGATATAGAGAAAGGAATGTATTTTCCAAAAATAATTGAAGAAATAAATTTAAACTCATAAATGCATGAATTTTTATGTATGCTAAATTTTATATAAATATATAAGATAATTTTAACCTGACATTATGTAAACTTAAATACAATTTTAGATTAAAAAGAATAATTTTTTAAAAAATTAAGGAATATGTAAATGAAATAATTCATATTTAACTTTGAAAATGTGAATAGTATAATTCTTACTGTTTTATACTACTATTTTCTTTATATACTTACATATGGGCCCGCTGTTAATGGATTGTAGACAAAAAGAATGCTGTGTATGACCTTTTTTTTTTTTTTTGGTATTTTGTGTATGAGTTCTTCACGTAACTTTTGTGATGTAGATAAGAAGAATTCTGCATGCTGCAATTTATTATTCAACTACTAATGCAATTTTGATGATTTTTTCATGAGTATAATTTATTCATTAACAATCAAAATTTCACATTTATGAAAAGAAAATTTAATATTCATCCTTATACTAATGCATCGTTTAGTAACTTGTAAACCTGTCCACGAAAATGGTCTATGGGATATAACACTGTTAAATAATGTCATTTTAAGAGAAGCGAACAAATAAAATTACATTGTTTTATATTTATGATGTGAAAGTTGTCTAATAGACGAGCACACTATTCATTGTCGGTTAAAAGTGTGATGTCACATTTAATAATTTACAGCGACAGTTTTATTTTTTTTGGTGCAGATAGAACAATATATATATATATATATATATATATATATATATTGAAAATCATTGTAATTACTAGCTTTCTTTTTTTTGGTATCCTGTCTTCAGCAGAATTATAACACGTGCAGGGAAAAAATGAAAAGAAATAAGGGAAAGCCCGAAGGGAATGTGAATATGTGATCGTGAAAGTATGAAGAAAAATGGAAAAGCGTGGAGAAAGAGAAAGGGGGTGGAAAATTGTGCCATAATTGGAAGTAGAGTGTTGTTTACGTCTGGTTAAAGGACCGAAAATGGAACTGTGATAATGAAAGCACAGAGAAAGAGAAAGGGTCTGAACGACTGTGATTTGCAGCACGAAAAATTATTCTGGGAAAGGCATCAAATTAATGAAAATAATCGAAGAGAATGCAAAAGATTAGAGTGGCAGGGGCAAAAATATTACCGATAGTCATGTGTCGTGTAATATAATTTGCTAATTTAGTGAGTTGTTTCTTTCATATGTTTCATGATATTTAAATCTTTCTTACTTTTTATGATTATTGGCAGTTTTTTATTTTGAATTGTATTGACATATATAGAATATTTTTTTATATAGATAATAATAATATGAATAATAGAAATTTATTATAATAATTAAAAGTAAGATTTTTTTTTAATTTTTTTTCTTATGCAATTTATTTATTTTTTGTTTATGCATTTGTTTATTATAAATTTTAAATATTTCATTACTTGATTTTACATTTGATTATATTTAATTAATTGTGCATATTTAATTACTTGATTTCATATTTAATTATATTTAAATATAAAATCAAGTAATTAAATATAATATTAAGTAATTAAATATAACTAAATGTAATTAAATATGATTTAAAATTAATTATACATATTTAATTACTTGTCTATTATAGTCTCATCATTATACATATTTAATGATTTAAGGATTATAGATTATTACTAATTAATAATATTTTTATTTATTTTTTTATAAAAAATTCACCATGAATTGTATTGATACAAATCTAATAATAATAATAATAAATGAAAATACTATATCATTAGAGTTTTTTTGTTATAATTTTGGACAGAAAGATTTAACATGATTATTGACTTTAAAATAAGTGAATAATCTTTACTACTTTATTTTATCTAACATTCACCTTTAAATCTATTTAGATTCTGTTAGAATTTTTAATTAATTTTTCTAACGCTACATCATTACTCTATAATAAATTACTTATTCAATAAGGAGAGTTATAATAGTTGCATGTCCAAGTAAATTGTTTGTAGATATAATTTCGTGAGAGCTAAAGCCTATTGAGTTTTCAAGAGGGATAGACTTTCATAGGATTTGGCAGTGATACAGGAAAAATGGTGATATACTTGTGAGATAGAGAATATTAAGAATCACACTGATATTATCCTGTAATTTTACTTGATAACGGATTTGGTCTATAGAGTTGATCGAACTATACCAAAATATTGTGATTAGGTTTTGATTGATCTATATTTATAATTTTGTGTTTTTTCTTTTTTCACAAATATTTATTAAAATATCTTAGCAGATAATTTATTTTCTAACAAAACCAAGCTATATAACAATTAAAGGTTTTACCTCAAAATAATAATTGCAAAAGATGAAGGTATCGAAAGTTAAAAACTACTAAGATTTATTTTGTACTTAAAGTAAGCTCTTTATATATATTTTGATTTCTTAAAAAAATTACATGTTCGAATTAGATTATTTTATAATTAAAAAAAGTTTTGCAACCTAAAGTTTTTCTTCATCGAAATTTTTTTGATAAGAAAACAAATTAATTCAAACACATTGCTCGAGAAAAGCTACTCTAACTAGTCCATTATCTCTATTAGAATATATATAAGTTGAAACATTCATTGAAAATTCTCAATGACTATAATGAAGATGTTCAAATGACATCTTATCCCTCAACTCATGAATGAGCGTTTCACGAGTCTACAATTAAACGAATTTTGATACTTAACGCCATATTTGTTATGTGTACTTTGTCCCTTACATGAATGTTATTTTCATTTGTTTTCGTGATAAAAATCTCCATGTATCATTCATCTTCAAATTTGAAAAGTTCCAGTCATTCCCGCAATGCACGAGAAAAATATTGCTCTTTTAAAAGTTATCAAATTTCACTCATCACCAAGAAACAAAAAGTTTTCGTTTTATTAGATATGCTATATATATACTCATTCAATACAACCGAATATCTAAATATACATTTAGGCTTTATTTGCACAACACAATTATAGTTAATTTTTTTAGTTTTAAAATAAATTTTAAATATTAAGTTTTTTTTTCAGATTGTTCAAAAAATAGAAAATAAAATTAATTATAAGCCCAATTCTAATTTTATTATGTTGATGAAAAATTTATTTTAAAACATTATAACATTTTCATTGTAACTCTAAAATTAAATTACATAAATAATTAAATTGATATTTATTGTACTAAAGTGTGGGATGAAGATTGTGGTTAAAATATCAAATGTATAGGTTTATGACTCATAAACTCAGAAATGTAGAATGATATAACAATATATGAGTAAAAAGATTAAAGTTTTTGCTTGACAAAAGAGAAATTCCATTAAGAAAAATGAGAAATGTGCTTTTTTTAAAAAGTAATTATAACATGAAGAATTCGCTTTCTATCCTAAGCCTTCAAAAAGAGACTTAATATTCTCGGTTTTATGCTGATTATTTTTTATTAATAAAATTAGTTGGAATTTTAATATTAAAAAAATCATGTTTTAAACACTTTTTATAATATCAATACAAAAATTAAATTATGACTTTTTTTTTTGTGCTGACTAAAATGTAATTTATGACTACTTATAAATTACCTGAACATGTACACTTTATCATTGAATACTATTTATAAATTGATATGACCAACCCATTTTCCCGACATTAGCCCTAGATTCAACTACAAGGGTGGAATGGAAACAATATAAAATCAAAAAAATAATAAAATAAACTTAGAATTTAGAATTAAAAAAACGTGTAGAACCAAATATTATACATATTATTAATTATGACAACTTTGAATTAGGTTTTAAATTTTATATAGTTTAAAATAATCCTTAAAAAACACCCACACACATATTATTTTGATTAATTTTAAAATTACATATAAATATGTCACTTAACTATTTTTTGAAAAAATGAATAACCCCGTACGAAGTTACCACTCATTACATATCCTCTTTATTTTCTTCACTTATAATTTTTATTTTTTAAAATAATTTCATTTTCTTTATTTTCATCTAACTTTCTTTCTTTATATTTTTCTTTTTTTTCCAATATTTCTTAATTATGTAATAGATTAACTTAACAAGACATTGGAAAAATATTTTTAAAAAAATCTAAGCGATTGATTTTTGCCGACATCAATAATATGAAACATCCAACGAGCTAGGGGGGCTTCGTGATTTGTTGTCACGTGGGAAACATTCGATTTTGCCACTTTAAATGTCACGTGACAATATGGAAGATAGTGAGATTAGCGGCAAGCCCACTACAACCACAATGTATGTTTAATTAATTTGAAACTATTTTTAATATTAGAAAATATTCTTTTATACCAAAATAATTATTAATTTAATTTTGTATCTCTAATGAACATGCATAAAACAAACTCAAAACTCATTTATAATTAATACAACAATGTAAAAAAAATATGAATTTCTTCAAAAAATAGATCGTTAAATACCAACTGAGCAATTTTTTTTATAAGATAATTCTTTGACAATTATACCAAATCGACTTCGAGTAGTATAAGATGAGAAAGAGTATCATCTTACATGAATTGATATTGTTAAGTACTAATTTGAAAATTAAGATTCTGGTTAGGTTATAGTGAATTTGGATTGAAGGAAACTCTAGTTGGAATTTTCACAAACACCTAACATGCAAAAAATTAAATTGAATAAATAAACATATTTTTGTTGTTTTTTATTACTTCTTCTTTAATTTAGAATAAAACAAGACACAAGATAAGTAAATGAACTAGCAATCAATTAAAATGCTAAGGGTTAATTTCACTTGACTCTTCGTATGATTCCAAATCCTAAAACTTAATTTCACTTTGTTTTTGAAATTGTTGACAACCACCACGATGATTAATATCAAATTTCTTAGATTATTAATCATCTTCTAATCAAGTAGAATTTCTAATTGCTTAGAATAATTTTAAGTTGACGAAGGTTATAACATGCAACAACTGATTTTGGGTCACCTAGACTGCAAAATTTATTCTTAACTTTTTGCAATTTAAGAAATTTATCACAAAAAGCAAAATATGCATTGATTTTATAATCTAACACATAAACTTCAAATTCATGATAGGCCAATTCATAAATACAATACGCACAGTGATAAATAACCAAATTCAGAAACAAAAATTCAATTAAACATTTAAGATCTAAAAGCCATAATCCAAGTCAAGATCCATTTACCCCTAGCACAAAGGAAATTAGCCACTCATGATAAAAGTTTAATATAAAACCAGAAGTTAATCTTTCTGAATGATGAAATCTCCATATCTTCGACTCTAAGCCTTCCTTTCTACAGCTGCTCCCAATGCCCCTCTTCTGTTCTGCCTCCCTAGATTCTAATCATTGACACTTTTATATTTTTCGCAACGTAAGTTCCACTACTTAAATAATGGATTTCCTGACGCTTAAGTGCCCAAATGGCAGAACAATTGATTCTTCACATTCCAACCAGTTCTTAAGCTTTGGAAAGCTGGCGCGTAAGTGCGAGCTTCACGAAATCCTGGGCTGCTTGCAACTCCATGCCTAAGCGGTAAGAATTTAATGATTGAGCGTTGGCAATCCAGAAATTGAACTGTCTTACCGGCGGAATCACCACATTACAAAACAGCAGCTTCTTGAACAACAAATTGGAGAAATTATCAAGAAAGATTCAAATTCATTAAGCATTGGATTAACTCAAGTTTTGCACTTCTTTTTATTGAAAAGCAACATGAATAAGATTAAAAGACTAAATTATGATTCAATTAACACTAAATTAACTCATAATCTACAGGAGTTGTCACTCTAATGCATCAAATAATAAAGCTCTCCTCCATGCAAATCTTTCTATCGGATCTGCTACGGCCGTTGTCTCTATCTTACTGATCTGTATTGTATTTTTGTTTTGATATTTATTTTGTTATTTTATTTTTTTAAAAAAGATTTAAATGTTAGAAATATGTCTCATGTTTAATGGGAATTAATGATGATTTAATTAAAACATATTAAAGGGCTAAAAGGTAAATTAGTTGTAAAGGAGGAAATTAAGTAATTGCTTGATGGGAGCAATTATCTAATGATTATAGGATGTTATCCTAAGTGATAACTGATGGTTTTGAAATTCGAAAGGAACCGATAACTGATGATACTATCTTATGGGTTTGAATTTCATATTAAACCCCTATATATTCAGTCTCTACCCATAAGGATACACCAACTAAGAGATATCATCTTCCATCAGAAAGTAAAGGTGTAAGTACGAAAGGGGAAGGGACCGATAAAGATTCAAGAAGTCTTTCAGATTTGAAGTTCATTCCGCATCATGGATAAAGGTTAGTACCATTTATTATTTGATATTAATGTATGTGAAAACTATGAATTCCTAAGATCCTTATTGTGTTCTAGTATGATGATCCATAATGTAAAGGACACAAGTTTAAGTTTTACATGTGGTATCAGAGCTAAGGTTTGGGAATTTCATGATTTTCCATGTATGATAATTTTTAAATTGTTCTTACAAAATGAACATGAAAGAGAAAGATCTGATAAAGCCAGATCTGATAAAAACGTTCAAAAAAAAAGGAAAAGCCAGAAAGTTCGCACACTGTTTTTCCGGACGGTATTCTGCCGCACCTCCTCTCCATTCCGGCGACGAACTCCGGCAGCTTCTTTCAGCTCTCCCTCTCAACGATCGGTCGCGGTTCGAGGAGGATTACATGGCCGGCGACCGGTACTTATCGACGCTCGCGAAGGCCGTGAGACTGAGCAGAGACGGAAGGAACAGATTCCTGGTTTCAGGCTCGACGGTCCGTGCATGCGACACAGATCTCGGACTTGCAGATCTCTCGTTTCTGTTTGGGGGATTTCAGATCGCTGTCGAGATCTGTTGATACTGCTGTCGCTGCAACCGTGTTGTGGAAGGGTTACTGCCGCCGAGAAGAAACCAGATCTGACGTAGCTTCTGGGGCTGGGGTTCCGGCCAGAGTCGGGATTTGTGTTGCGAGGGGTTCCGTTTCGGTCTTGGCTGGTGGTGGCAGCCTGGCTCGAAGGGATGATTGACCGGACTGTGATGGTCCTGGCGCCGCCGCAGGGATGACCGGAGATGATGGTTCGCGTCTGGGTCGGGATTTGTTTGGGTCCTGGCTTGGAGAGGTGGACCGGACCATGAAAGCTTTGGCGCCACCGAAGAGATGGACTGGACTGTGAAGGTTCTGGCGCCGCCGGAGAAGACGACTGGACGCGAACGCCACCGGAGAAGACAACCGGAGTTCGCGCCGGAGACGTTGTTCGGGTCTGATGAAATTCAAAAAAAAAAAAAAGGAAGAAAGGAAAGGAGGAAATTTGAATGTGAAATTTAATCCTATAATTGCTTAGAAAAATATTTCTGTTTGGAATTAAGTATGATGGATTTGTTAGTCACCAAAGTGGTCAAATTCTTATGAATTGTTTTAATTCTGAACATTATGATTGTGTTTCAATTACTCATAATTTTGATGCTATAAATAAATGAAAATTATTGTTTTATTATGGGTAAATTGAAGTTCATTATTATAAGGCAGTTAAAGATCAATCCGAAGGTTGATTGCTTGTCTTTATAATAAATGAGCATGAATGTTGGTAATATGAATATATTATTAGTTATATTTATATATCCAAAGATAATAAATATTTCTAGTTAGTGTATACATTATTGCCAAATTATGTGAAATTTTTATTAGCATCATTATGTTGAATGTTGTATATTGATGGATTGCCCAAAGGTGAACATCAATATGCATTGTATGAAATGTATCTGAATCTGTGAAGCATGTTGATGTGTATGTATGTATAACTCAAAGTATTAATGTTTTAAATTTTATTCCTTGCAGTACCAGTTGCTACACATTCACTGTTCTCAACTGTTGCAGTTTTTAATGGACTCAACTTCTCTGAATGGTGTGAGCAAATCCAATTTTACCTTGGGGTAATGGATCTGGATTTAGC
This sequence comes from Castanospermum australe, assembly GCA_019955255.1. Classification (NCBI taxonomy): domain Eukaryota; kingdom Viridiplantae; phylum Streptophyta; class Magnoliopsida; order Fabales; family Fabaceae; genus Castanospermum; species Castanospermum australe. The sequence continues at coordinate 150,171 of NSJW01000746.1, forward strand.
TCTTAGAGAAGAGAAACCTAGTGCTATTACTGTTACAAGCACTGAAGAGGAAAGGGTCCATTATAAAAACTGGGAAAGATCTAACAGGTTGAGTTTAATGTATATACGAATGAACATTGCTAGCAACATCAAGTCAGCTCTTCCACAAATTGAAAATGCCAAAGAAATGATGAAACTTGTGGAAGAACGCTCCCAAACTGCTGATAAGTCTCTTGCTGGGACACTAATGGGTACATTGACTACCATGAAATTTGATGGTTATCGTACGATGCATGAGCATGTTATTGAAATGACGAATATTGCAGCAAGACTAAAGTCATTAGGGATGGATGTGCATGAAAATTTCCTGGTGCAGTTCATCCTGAACTCATTACCGACTGAGTATGGTCCTTTCCAGATGAACTATAACACCATGAAGGATAAATGGAATGTGCATGAATTGCACAGTATGTTGGTTCAGGAAGAGACCAGACTCAAGAACCAGGGAATTCATTCCATCAATTAGTGAAAGGTTAAGGAGCTAAAAAGAAAAGTTTCAAGAAACATGAGAAGAAGGGAGGAGGACCTCTGAAGGTTAATGAGGCTTCTTCTTCTAAAATTCACAAGAAGGAACATAATAGAAACAGATGTCATTTCTGTAAGAAGGCTGGACACTTCCAAAAGGATTGTCCGAAACGTAAGGCTTGGTTCGAAAAGAAAGGTAAGCCCAGTGCTTATGTATGTTATGAATCAAACCTAGCTGAAGTTCCTTATAACACTTGGTGGATTGATTCTGGATGTACTACTCATGTTTCTAATATGTTGCAGGGATTCCTTACGACCCAGGCCACAAAGCCAAATGAAAAGTTTGTCTTCATGGGCAATGGAATGAAAGCTCCAGTGGAAGCTGTCGGGACTTATCATTTAATCCTTGACACTGGATATCATTTAGATTTATTGGAAACTTTGTATGTACCTAGTATAACTAGGAATTTAGTTTCAATTTCTAAACTTGATAAGGCTGGATATTCTTTTAGATTTGGTAGTGGTTGTTTCAGTTTGTACAAGCACAATCATTTGATTGGCAATGGTACCTTATGTGATGGATTATATAAATTATGTCTTGATAATCTATATGCTGAAACACTTATGACCTTGCATCATAACGTTGGCACTAAACGTGCCTTAATAAATGAATGTTCTGCTTACTTGTGGCATAAACGTTTTGAACATATTTCCAAAGAAAGAATGGAAAGATTGGTAAGGAATGAAATCCTTCCGGATTTAGATTTTACTGATCTGAATGTATGTGTGGATTGTATTAAAGGTAAACAAACAAAACACACAAAGAAAGGAGCCACAAGAAGCAGTCAGCTTCTTGAAATTATACACACTGATGTATGTGGGCCCTTTGATGTTAACGCTTTCAATAAAGAAAAATACTTTATCACCTTCATTGATGATTATTCACGTTATGGTTATGTCTATTTGCTGCATGATAAATCTCAGGCTGTAAATGCCTTGGAGATTTATATTAATGAAGTTGAAAGGCAATTAGACAAAAAGGTGAAAATTGTCAGATCTGATAGGGGTGGAGAGTATTATGGAAGGTATGATGAAAGCGGACAACATCCAGGTCCATTTGCTAAATTCCTTGAAAAAGAGAAGGATATGTGCTCAATACACAATGCCAGGTACACCACAACAAAATGGTGTGTCAGAAAGGCGTAATAGAACCTTGTTAGATATGGTTAGGAGTATGTTAAGTAATTCATCTTTACCCATTCCATTGTGGACTTATGCTCTTAAAACTGTCATGTATCTGTTGAATAGGGTTCCTAGTAAGGCAGTTCCAAAGACTCCTTTTTAAACTGTGGACTGGAAGGAAACCTAGTCTAAGGCACCTGCATGTTTGGGGTTTGCCAGGCAGAAATTAGATACTATAATCCACAAGAAAAGAAACTGGATGCAAGAACAATCAGTGGATATTTCATTGGTTATCCAGAAAAATCGAAAGGGTATAGATTTTATTGTCCTAATCATACTACAAGGATTATTGAAACTGGAAATGCCAGGTTCATTGAGAATGGCGAAGTTAGTGGAAGTGAAACTTCACATAAATGTGGAGATTCAAGAATTGAGAGTACAAAGTTCCCCTAAGTTGTGTCTCTAATAAAGTTGTTGTTCCTCATGTTGTTGTACCGAATAATAATGAAGAACAACAAATAATTGATCCCACTACTCACAATGAAATTATAGTAAATGAACCGAATGAGCCCATAGTAGAAGAACCACAACGAATAGCATTAAGAAGATCTCAAAGAGATAGGAGATCCGCTATTTCTAATGACTATGTGGTATATCTACAAGAGTCTGATTTTGACTTAGGAATGGAAGATGATCCAGTTACGTTTTCACAAGCCATGAATAGTAATAATGGTGAAAGTGGTTAAACGCCATGAAAGAGGAGTTGAAATCTATGGAACAGAATGATGTTTGGAACCTTGTTGAGTTACTAGAAGGTTGTAAGAGAGTTGGATGTAAATGGGTCTTTAAGACCAAACGTGACTCTCATGGTAACTTAGAACGTTACAAGGCCAGACTAGTTGTAAAAAGATTTACTCAGAAAGATGGCATCAACTATAAGGAGACCTTTTCACCGGTATCCAAGAAAGATTCTTTAAGAATCATTATGGCATTGGTGGCTCATTATGATTTAGAGTTACACCAGATGGATGTGAAAACAGCCTTTCTAAATGGGAATTTAGATGAAGATGTGTACATGGACCAACCATTGGGGTTCATAGAAAAGGGAAAAGAGCACATGGTGTGTAAACTTAAGAAATCAATATACGGACTTAAACAAGTTTCACGACAATGGTACCTTAAGTTTAACGATACCGCTGTTTCCTTTGGATTTAAGAAAAACACCGTCGATCGATGTATATATCTAAAGGTCAGTGGGAGTAAGTTTATATTTTTGATTCTGTATGTTGATAACATCTTGCTTGCAACTAATAATCTTGGTCTTTTAAGTGAGACTAAGACATTTCTCTCTAGTAACTTTGAAATGAAAGATATGGGTGAGGCAACCTATGTGATTGGAATAGAGATATTCCGTGACAGATCACAAGGATTGTTAGGCTTGTCTCAGAAAGCATATATTAATAAAGTTTTAGAGAGATTTGGGATGGAAAAGTGCTCATCATCTCCAGTTCTAATTCAGAAAGGAGACAAATTTAGTCTCATGCAATGTCCAAAGAATGATTTGGAATGGAAAGAAATGGAAGCAATTCCATATGCATCGCTTGTTGGGAGCTTAATGTATACTCAGACTTGTACGAGACCAGATATCAGTTTTGCAGTTGGAATGTTAGGAAGATATCAGAGTAATCCTGGTATGGATCATTGGAAAGCTGCCAAAGAAAGTTCTGAGATATATTTGCAAGGAACAAAGAATCACATGCTTACTTATAGGAAATCCAACAACCTTGAGGTCATTGGATATTCAGATTCAGACTTTGCCGGATGTGTGGACACAAGAAAAATCCACTTTTGGCTATTTGTATCTTTTAGCTGGAGGAGCTATATCATGGAAAAGTGCGAAGCAGTCTGTAATTGCTGCATCCACTATGGAAGCTGAATTTGTGGCATGCTTTGAGGCCATGGTTCAGGCTAAATGGCTACAGAACTTTATTTCAGGGCTTGGATTGGTCGACACTATTGATAGGCCGCTGAAAATTTATGTGGACAATTCCGCAGCAGTCTTCTTTTCTAAAAACGACAAATATTCCAAAAACATATGGAGTTGAAATACTTTGCCGTTAAAGAAGAGGTTCAGAAATATAGAGTGTCTATAGAGCATGTTAGCACCAATCTTATGATAGGCTGATCCCTTGACGAAGGGATTACCGCCCAAAATATTTACTGGTCATTTGTATAGTATGGGCATTATGTCAGCTAATGACTGTTGATCATTATTGTAATTATTGACTATTGACACTCTGAGCTCATTAATATATAAGTTTCTGAATTTTTTCTGTTTTCAAATTTATGTATACATGCATGTATGAATGATGATATTGAAATACAGGATTTGTCCCTAATGAAGACATTATTGTTTGTTATTGGACATGATGTGTACTTCCATTAAAGTATCATATTAGGGAGAAGAGCTAATATAGTGGTACATGGAATGAATTATGCCGATTTGATAGTATAGAACCGCTATGACTCTTATTAGTTTTATTTCCTAATTATGAATTATGATGCAATTAATGTATGAAACCTTTAGCCGAATCTATGCGCACTAAAGTTGATGTTTTATTAAATCATAAAATGACATTTACCACATGAGCCAAGCGGGAGAATGTTAGAAATATGTCTCATGTTTAATGGGAATTAATGATGATTTAATTAAAACATATTAAAGGGCTAAAAGGTAAATTAGTTGTAAAGGAGGATAATTAAGTAATTGCTTGATGGGAGCAATTATCTAATGATTATAGGATGTTATCCTAAGTGATAACTGATGGTTTTGAAATTCGAAAGGAACCGATAAACTGATGATACTATCTCTTATGGGTTTTGAATTTCATATTAAACCCCTATATATTCAGTCTCTACCCATAAGGATACACCAACTAAGAGATATCATCTTCTATCAGAAAGTAAAGGTGTAAGTACGAAAGGGGAAGGGACCGATAAAGATTCAAGAAGTCTTTCAGATTTGAAGTTCATTCCGCATCATGGATAAAGGTTAGTACCATTTATTGTTTTGATATTAATGTATGTGAAAACCATGAATTCCTAAGATCTTTATTGTGTTCTAGTATGATGATCCATAATGTAAAGGACACAAGTTTAAGTTTTACATTAAAATCTCTCCAACTTTTGGTATTTTATATTTTGAATAAAGTTTTATTTTAGTCGTTCGTTGATAAACTTGTTATAAATTTAGTCTATTTATTCATAAAGTGTTAGCATAGCAGATGTAAGTTACATCTCTAGATATGAGAATTAAGTAATACTATTATCATTTTTGACTTAGAAACATTAAACTTATAAGGTGATTCAAATAGACTGAATCATGTGATAATATTTCTAGTTTAAAAAATAAATAAATACATAAATTTACTCTGGATAGTTAAAAAAAATTTAATTTAGTTCGTAAGAATATCGTCTCATTCTATAAATAGTTAGTTAATATGTGTTACTTGTTAACTGTGTACCGGACAACTTATTTACTAGGGGAACAAAATAGTGTAATTTTATTTTTTATTCTGTTTTCTTAACTTGCCTATGTTTGAGTCGCAAATTAAGAAAAAATTTATACCGTTTTATGTTTTCAATAGGACGTTGTTTCACAGTCCACATTATCTTTTACTTGTGGTTAATCATATTTAACAAGTCATATAAATTATGAACAAGTTTGTCAAATTCTAAACAATGTAATTCGGAAGAAATAAATACGAAGCAATTTTTTTCTCGTTCAATGATTAGATTAAGAAATTTTAATTATTACCACGTCAAAAAAAAGAAATTTTAATTATTAGAGACTAAATTAAAAATAAATTTATTAATCATTGATAAAAATATGATTTGGAGATGTATTTTTTTTGTTAGATTTTATATCTAATTAAATTTATAGTTATTTGAAAGTTATTAATATTATTAATTGAATAAAATATGTAAAATTTTTGTTTACAAATTTGTGTGAAACAATTTTGTGTGTGATAGTAGGTGGGAGGAGTACTTGTTGTTTGAGGAAAAACGAGCGTGGGCTACTAGCATGTTGACATCCTAGTCTTCGTCGTGAAATTTTTGAATAAGTATGTGCTTACGTAAGTACTCTATCAATTTTTTTTTAAGAATATGATGCATTTATAATATGACTTACAAAATTATATATATATTAATTATTATATAAAGTGTTAGATACATACCTACCTAAAAGTTTTTGAAAAAACAAGGAGGGGAATTATTACTGTTTTCTTTTTGTCTTTCTTAAAACTTTCTTGTTTGCCATGACTCTAAGAAAGTGTTTTGGAAGGGCTTAATGGCAGCATTGAAGCTTGTTCTGCCTGCCATTATGGCAGAAGAACAATAATTTTGAGTCTCCATTAATCGAATGTTGTAGTTTGTCTTCATGAGTTATAATAGAAAGTAGAAAGGACGTTTTCTGGGCATGTTCCCGCCATGAAAAGTTGACAAACTGGAATTCAATATAAAATTTTGATATTATTATTTAATTATATATTAACACATTATTAAAAAAATTTGATTATAATATTAATTAATTGATAAGTTAAATTTTTTTAATAACATATTAATATATGATTAATTAATGATAGTGTATATACATACAAATTTTATACTACCTGTAAATTAAAATTTTTGGTTGATCCTGTAAATTAAAATTAAACTCCTAAAAAATAATACACATACTGTGCCTTATTAGAAAAGTGTTTGAGATGAAATTGAGAAGTTACTCATCGCCATAGGATTTGCATATGAAAATATCTTATTCAAATGATAAAACTTTTATTTTTATGTGTATTAAAATTTAAAAACCGTAAATAGTATTACTAGTTTCAGTGGGAAATTATTACGGTAGTTTTTTTTTTTTTCATATCGAAACTTGATGAGTCATAAAATGTCTTACTATTATTCAATTTCACGAATAAATGTTTAGAAATTCAATAAATATAATTAACAAATAATAATAAAAATTTCACAACTTATCAAAATACTTAAAAAAGTATTACAATTTATTTATTCAATTTTGTGTAGCTCATGCTAAAACAATTAAATAATAATGGAATGAATAATATTTTAAATATTTTAATAAAAAAGACAATATAGTAAAATATAATTAAATTTTTTATAAATAATATTATTTAATAATTTTTTAATCATTATGCAAGTATTTTAAAAGACAAATAAAAAATGAATCGATGGAGTCTTAAGTTGGCGTAGCATGATAATTTGTGTCTTAAATTAATAAAATAGTTATCTTTTTATATTAATATGAATTAACTCAATTGGTTAAAGAAATTTAAATAAAATTACTTAAAAAAAATTTATTAGCGGAGCCGGTACAAACAGCACGTGTGAAGTACAGTTAACTCTTATTGGTCCGATATAATTTCTAGGTGGATTCTAAACTACTCGCAAGGAGTTGTCAAACTAAAAGCAAAACAGTCACATTTTATTTGTTGAAAATAATTTATTTCTTCATATTATTTATTTATCATTTTAATACAAAAATGACTTTTATTTTGAGACAACTCGTAAGAATAGTTTAGAATGCACAGTAATTTCTAACATGCTCAACCAAACATGAAGCAATCTCAGTACTTTCTTATTCTTCTCTCTTTTTGACCTATACCAGCTTTACATGTCTTCATCATTTTCCCACTTAGCTCTTTTCTAACTATTTCCCAAAATGTCTTCCAATTTTTACAAGTCAGCTCTAAGCTGCTATTCAACCCTCATCACCAAAATAGTAGCCTACAATTAAGGCATGAACTTGTAAAAGCTAATTAGCTGAATAGTTTTGATGATGTATTGATGGGTTTGAGAGGCAGCTGCAAAGCATGAGATGAAAGATTTAGAGTCGCGCCTTATCATATGTTCAAGAGTTTAATTTTGATCTACTGTCAGTATAAAAAATTTTATATTATTATTTAACTATGAGTTACAAAATCATTAAAAAAATTTGACTAAAATAATAACTACCTAAAAAGTTAAATATTTAGTAACATATGATTGAATAATATGTAAAAAAAAAACTTTACATTGACAGCGAATCAAAATTAAATCCTATGTTCAAAGCTTTATTTTATTATAAGATGAAGTGTTGAGAAGCACATGCATAAATTCCTAGACTACTAATTTTTCATTAGTTAAATAAACCTGACTCATTTTCTGTTTCTTAAGATATGCTCAGACGGAGAAGAATATAGGAAAAACGAGGAGATCAATGTAAAGTTCTAAGTGAACTTTCCTTTTGTTAGCGAATTTAATAAAATGAATAGAAGGCGATCAAAAATGATAATGTAATTCTTTAGGCCTAGTTTGTTACACCGTATAAATTATAGATAGTATAATATAATTAATATTATCTATATTAGGGTAAGATATTAGATAACAATTTATCCAATCAAATTAATTTTATCTAGCTTGTATAAAACTATATAAGATAAAATAATTTAATCACTATTTGTTATACGATTAGGGTTAAAAAAAATTATTTTTACTGAATATTATATTATTTAGTATCTTGCCCAAACATTATATAAATGTGGATAGTATTAATTATATTATATTATTCATTGCTTATATAGTATACAAAACAAAACCTTAAAAAATTCAGTTCATTTAACTTTTTTTTTTGATGTGCAGTTCATTTAACTTTGTAAACATTTTAAAAATATCATAATTTTTAAAAAGTTTAAAAACAAAATTATTACTTGGTGTATGTTTGGTATAAGGATAAATTTTACACCCACTTTTACCCTCATACTAAATATACGCTTAACATTTCATTTTATTCCATGTTCTTTTCTTTCTCTTCAAACATCTAAACATATCTACTTGGATTTGGCTGACCTTAGCATGTCTAGGGGACCAGATTAAATTTAGGTTGGATAATTATGTCTCCAGCATAAAATTTCTTGGTTGACTGGTTATGACTCATCTTTCAATCTTCGAGTTAGAAAAAGTTTTTTATGAAAATGTTGTGTGCGAACACCAACATAGAGAACATGTGTAGAACTCCCATTACATGTCAGAGAGTGATGTGAACATCACTTTCAAAATGTCCATCCCTATACCCCATATTCTTGTGCATGGTTCACGCCATTGGTCCCAATATGACTCAGTACCTCAACCAAAACACAGTCCCAGGGCCTCTCAAGTGCCTATGGAACTGTAGGAGCAACTTTTTTCCATTTGAAACCACCTAAAGAGATCACAAGTAAAGACTATGCAATAGTGCGTATGTCAACTCGTTGATGTCATGTGAATGTTTACATTATGTCCAATTCTCTAAATGGGTAATCACCTTGTTTAAGCTAATTGGCCAAGGATTCTACTGGAGATAACGATCTTTCACTTGGTGCCATCTTTAGAATCATGTCAGAGAAGTCCAAGACAATGAAAAACCTTATCACATATGAGCGAGATCAACTTCAATAGTGCTTCTTTACTTCGCATGTAAAGGGTTTTAGTAAGGGTTTAAAACAATGGGGACCAATGCTTTTGAACTTTTTCCCCAAATGTTGCTCCTTCACACTAAACTTTCCAGGATAATTAACTTCACTTTCCATCATAGGGTTTTTGCCTAACCAGCTATGGTAATCTGACTCTGCATGTGATGCATGGGGGGAGAGAGAGAGAGAGAGAGAAACATATATAAGATCATCAAGTGTGAAATCAAATGAGAATCAAATTATATGAAGTGATAAGTGGGCATGATGGAGACTAGAAGAATGTGTTTTCCTTGCTAGTTTTATTTTCTTTTGTTGTCCACCACCTTCATTAAATATCTCCTTTAATTTAATAAAAACAAATTTTTATGTATGTGATCTATTATTTTTCTCTTTGTTTTTATCTTTCATCTTTCCACTCTCACTGTATACATCTTTAATGAAAGAAAAGAAATAAGGATTATATACGGAACTCACAAATTTGAAGAGTTATTGTATAAATGTGAATTCAAGATAATCTTGCAACATCAAACCGCAATATTCCAATAATGAAGACAAAGATCTTTATTGTCACGTTTATTTCAACACATATATTTGAACTACCGAGAACCAAGGAAATTAGAAAGTAAAAGGAACGTATATTTTTTATTCTTGCCTGTGTATCCTAACAATGAAGAAGTCCCTAATCACTTAACTCAAACTTACTTACCATTCAAGCTACAACCTATTGGTGGAACCTATATGAGTGCTCAAGGTCTTGTCTGGTTTGATTTAAACCTCACTTTCAAATTAAATCATATTCGTAAATTTTGGAAATCGAAATACAATATAAATAAAGAGAAATGACAAATTGATATTAGCCTAAAGCAAAATTAATTTGATATTATTGATATAAATGACATGAATGTCCCTTATATAAAAAGTGTAAATGTCATTTTTTGTGAGATTTTAAGTAATAATTATGTTTCACTAAACTATTATAATTTATTTTATGAAATTTTGGATATAATTGCAAAAATATATCAGAAAAAATACTATTTACCAAAAAAACAGAAAATTATTAATATTAGTGTTCTCATGTAAAATATAATTACATGATTATTTACACAAGTTTGTATTATTAAAAACGAAAGGTTCACATGGTACGTTGAATCTTTATTTGATAAAGAGTCATTTTATTAGATAGGTTAAATTTCAAAAGGATAATAAACATAATTTGGTAAACGCAAGAATCCTTCATTCCTTTGCTCTTTCCATTAATCCATTTCATGACCATTCCTACATACAAAACAATATGTTATATACTTATACATGGGTTAAGGTCTGTTGACAGCGATAAAAGAATTAACATTCTTAAATGGTCAAATAACTCCTAATTATGGAATTTTTTTTTAGGAACCAAACCATTGTGCAATTATGATGTTACTCATGAACATTACATTTTAAAAAAATTAAACAGCTGCAAGTATATGATTAAATTGTGGATATTTTTATTTGTTTGGAAATCATATTATACATTAAAAATATATTAATGAACATTATTACCCAAAAAAAATAAAATATATTAATCAAGTAGGAAATAATTTTGGATTAATATGACATGACATGCATTGAGGCATAAACTATACTTTTGATTTAATAATTAATATTTTAAAATATTAATCCTATAAAAAGATTATTTATTAGTGTAAAATTATTTTTATCTTTTTTTAGTACGTTAAAAGTTATATTTTTAAGTCTTTAGTGTCAACCAATGATCAAAAGTTTAAATAATTTAGAATGGTTTTAGATTCCAACCACTGTGCTTTCACGCATAAAAAAATAGAGTTGGTATTAAAGCCAAATATAAACTATCTAAATTTTCACCTTTGGCTAGACTGTTTTGACCCTTGTTTCTAATACATGCTATTTTTAAAAAAATGCAAAATTTTTGGCACCATTTGATAAAATGCTATATTTTAGAGTGTCTATTTGGGTTAACTTAAGAGCTTACATCACAGTAATGAAATGACATTGTCCGACTATAGACATGAAAATTGGATATCAGACATTGTAGTTAAATTTTCTAGTATTGATTTGCTAGAATCTTACACCAATTAAAAGCTTTAGTAAAAAGAAAATGTTTGATACATACTACTTTGTGTATATAATTGTTTACACCATTTTATTTGAAAAAAATAAAAAAGAGTGTTGAAATGTATGTTTTTTTTATTTTGTTATTGAAAAAAATAGTGTAAGAATGATATAATAAAAATAATATATAAATAAAATTATTGTTAGTAAAATAGCATTTGATCTGCTTTCAGCCCTCACTTCTAGACATGCTTTTGCACAAATGGCTTACGCCATTTAAATTTTAGTAAAACGGATATATGCTGCCTCAAGCATATCCAAAGGTAGTGCATTTGATGATGAGAACTGAAAGACTAATTGCAAGAAAATTTCTTATTTTATTGTTTCGATTTGAAATTTCTCATCAAAGTGAATTAGCATGTGTAATTTAGTAGCACAAAAAAGTCAGTGCCTATGTATGCAACCAAAACCAAAAGTCAGTACATGTGTCTGCTACCAAAAACAAACGAGTCATGAGTTCATAGGTCTGCGGTTGTGAACAAGTACTACAAGTAACTTCAGTACCGGTATGAATTTTCCGCTATGATCTTGCTGCGAAGTTTCTCTTCCCCATTCGCTTGACCAAATTTATAAAAAGAACAAAGTAAAAATAATAATAACTAGTTCATAAGAAGATTAATTAATTATCCTATTGGTTTTCTTTTTCCTTGAAAAATGATCATTTCAAGTTGGTCCTTTATTCTAAATTTTCGTTTTAATATACAATACTCCAGTGGGAGGATATCATACTTGCTGCTCGATTAATTAATGTGGCTAGAATAATATTTCAGATTATTTTTCAAAAGTAGCTTCTATAATAGTATAAATATTAATTAAATTGAAGTGTTTAATACAAAATCAAATATTTTTGGCGCATGATGATATTATCAAGATGCTACTTTTTAAACATTATTGGCGGTGTCTTGGGAGAGTTGCTTTTAGAAGCATGTTAAATGATTGTATTTTATGGTCTTCAAATACAAAATGATCTTTGAATATTGCTGTCACCCACAATAAAATATTTTTTAATAGGATTTAAGTTTATGACATTGCAGATAATTAAAACTTGTCCTATTAGGACTTGTCTAACTTTAATAGTAATAAACTTATTGTCAAAAAAAGAAACTTTAAAGTTTGTTCTTTGTCATTTTTTCGTCAAAAGTCATGAATGACTCATTTATGTACCAAATAACATAAGGTTGAATATAATAAGCCATTAGATGGTAAATAGGATAAGCTATATATCCATTGTATAAGATTCCATACTATCATGGGTTTATTATATGACATTCTAAAAGAGTTAATCCCTAGCCTAAGCCTTGCACTTGTAACAAGCATCAATTTTTTTTTCTATTTATGTCATTACCAAAACTTAATTAGTGCTAAAAATATAAAATCATTCGTGTACTTTCATTTATCAATTTAAATTTTTGAAATAGTTAGTTTATAACATAATATCAGATCCTTTAACACTAAATAATTAATGCATTGTCTGACATATTAGAAATATAAAATTATTTATGTATTTTCACTTAACAATTTAAGTTTTTTATAATATTTAATTCATGAGAATTGGTTATCAAGTCAATAAAATGTTCATGTCACCTTTTCTCTATTGAAGGGAAAACAATTTTTTTTTCTGTCTTTAATTTCTTCTTTACGTAATCACCTCTTAATTTCATTTAAAATTTCAATCTTTTTGAAAACAAAAATCAGTGCCAACAATTTCCACATTAATTAAAAATTGAAGAAATATCAACAAACACATTCACGCTACCTCAATGCAAACAACTTTAATCAAGTATTTTCATAAATATTATTGTAAGACTAATTATTCAAACATAATCGCTTCTTTAACTCTTCCTGCTACATATTGACCCTCTCACTCGTCTACTGTCAAAATCTAACGTTCCAATCAAATGTGTAGGAACATGTGCACCTGCACACCGGAAGGAGTTGAAAGCAACAACACTAGGACTAGGTGTCTCATATCACTGACTCAGCCCACACAATCACACTCCTTAGTGTTGTGCCTTGCTTTTTTTTTTTTTTTTTTACAAAAAAGTTTAAGGTGAGAAAAAGTTTTCTTCGTATCAAGATTAACACAAATCAATCACTAACTTCAATCACGATTTACAGTTAAATTATATATCGCCTGTTGATAAGGATCTCATAATTCAAACTTAATTAAATTATATAATTATATAAACAAAACGTTAATAAGGTGAATCAACTTTTGTTAACGTTAGCCTTGCTATTGCATAGAGTAACAATGTGTTGTTATCGAAAGGGGGCTAACAAACGATAGTGATGACTCAGTCACCAACCTATGGAACTCCTCTTACAAGTACAATGCGAATATATGTCAATAATTGAATTGTAACATAAATATAAAGGTAATAAAACTAACATAAAATTTAAAAACATTATATCCCAATGGAATGTGACCTCACATTCACCAGACTGTGCCTGCACGCATCAGCCGCTGCAACCCAATTCTTCTTGATCTGCTCAGAACTGATCTTCCAACTAGTTTTTTTTCCCACTTCTCTAGCCTTGTTGCGTCATACACATGCTCCCTTCTTGTGAAAATTTGTGAGATCGGAAGCTCGTTTGCGGGGTCCCACATGCACACCTTGTGCATAAAAGGAAATTTTCTTTTAGTTGTACTTTTAGGCGATAAAAAAAAAGTAAACAGCACAAAATATAGTCGGAAATCAGTCATTTTATTTGTATTTTATTTTTACATCAGTTATTTATGTGTAAACTTATAATTAAATACTTGTATTAAATCATATCAAAATAAAAAAAAGAAAACATGTATTGAATTGTTAAATAGACTAGTAGTCAATTATTATAAGCAGCAACTAATTACTAATTTGTTTAACTACTTAATATATATATTTAACTACAAATTTACAAATGTTAACCGATATGAAAATGGTGTGAGAATTTTGGTGTGTAAATAACATTTTGAAATGGCAATCACATACCCTCAACTCTTCAAACCACATCCCAGGGGACGTACTCCAACTCCTCCATTCCAAGAAATGAGAGATCAATAGTCATATTTGTTATTGGCAACATCTACAATCTTCCTCATGGTGTTTGCAGGAAAAATCTTAACGTGCTTTCTTATGGAAAAATAAATATATGGTTTGCTGGGGCCTGATCTAAAGCAGCAGGAGTCGGAGAAGACATGACAGGATCATATGTAGGATGTGCACTAGGTCCTAATGAATTGAGACCACCATTAGTGCGTGTCTCATATCATAGTCGGTGGGACTTGACCCCTATCCCTGCCCCTATCCCCTCTGGATCCATCACTACCACTAATAGACATCGTCCACAAATAGGACTTAGTAAAATTAATTAGATCCTTCCGAAGAAAGATTTTTTTTACGTAGACTAACATAAATAAGCACATATTTAATAAAATTCAAATTAATTAAATATTAAAATATTAAAATATATTATTAATTTTATTTAATCTAAATAAGTGATTAATATTATTGTTAAACTTTTGTCATTAAGTACCCTCGTATGTAGATCTTTTCTAATATCGTGTTTTGTTGTGGGTTAAGTCATAATAGGTAAGTTTAGCCTATTTGATAAGCTCAAGTGAGAAGCTCCTATCTTAAACTAGTCAGAGATATTGGTTGCTCCGTTCAGACCAACACATAAGAAAATTCTTTGAGAAGAAGAAAGATAATTCTCTCTTCCTATTGTTCTCTGACTCTACTACACTTTGGTGCACATGGATTTAATGGATTCATTCTCCTTTTTCTATTCAAGTAATTCTAAATCCTAATCTATATTTTGATTAATCTGTTATACATTCCACAATTTTGGATTAAAAATTTTGTGACTTTTATAGTGTATTGTCAATTGTTTGAACACATAAAATTAGCATCTCAACGTTGGTGTGTGCATTTGTTCTACTACTGAACCTAGAGAAAAAGATCTTTTGATATATTGGGGTTCTTCTAAATTTTATGATAATTTAATAGCTGGTGAACAACCATTATCCCACGCCAAATCTCTTGTCAACACTTGCTGTTGAAAAAAAAAAAAAAAACCAAATCGCCAGTAACGTGTGTTTTCGAAGAATTTGGGTTTCTAGATTTCCAAATAGTGTTTTAAAGCTATTTGTTATCTTCGAACCTTCTTGTGTTATGATTGCCATACCAATTAATTTCACTTTGCCATTGTTCTTTTGTTTCTTGTCATGTCTTTCTAGCAGTGTCTTCCTTTTTATGGACGTGCACCATTTCAACTAGTTCTTCTGGTTTTGTGTCATTCAGCCACCTTCTTGCAGTGTTGACACCCAAACGGGGCTCATTTTCATCTATTACATTTGAAAGTGAGCGTTTATTAAGCTTATTATCAATATCGATACACTTTACACGACTTAGTCGAATAAATATCAAAATGTGGGTACAATCGTAGAACATGACTTATATGTGAATAAGCAAGATTGAAGGAACAAGCCTCCCTATTTTAAAGGGACCATCAACTTCATTTATATTTAGTGTATGTTTGGTTTGGGGATAAAATTGAGGATACAATTTCATGGAATGAGTTTTCTATATGTGACAGAATTTAGTTAGATTTAATAATGGTTGTCAGATGAAATGAAATGGTAAGCATCACTTACCTATCCAAAAGTCAATAATCATGTCAAATTACTTCATCAAAAATTTTAATAAAAAAATTCTGATTACATAGCATTTTTCTTATAATTAAAACATCAAACCGCTGGTTTTTGCACTTTTAATTTGTTTTGATTTTTAATTTCTAACATATTTTTGCATTCAACTCCTTTATGTTCTAATGATTTTATGTTATGAGCTAAATTCCAACCATTTATATTTGTATTTTATCTATAAATATTTTTTATATTTAATTTCAGCTTTTATATCATGTTCATTAATTTTCTATTATAATTGGCTAATTGTGAATCTTTGATCAATAAAAACTTCTCCTTTTTCAAATTCCTTATTACATTAGCTTAGTTTCCCCTCAACAAATAATTTCTATGTGCACAATTATCCATGATCCAAATCCAAGCCATTTTAAACCAAAGCATATGTAAAAGAAATTCGTTTGTTATGATTTTTTTTTTTAAAAAAAGTTGACACTTGTAAAGAGATACACGACGGGTTGCCAAGACAAGACCGACAAAGTCATATTATTTAAGAAATTGCCGATTAAAATGGCCCAGTGAAATCATATAAATCATAATTCTCCCCTTTTATACTTGAACGTTGTGAGAAGGCAAACAATTATATTATCTTTACATCTTAATCTTACACTTCTCTTCATATATTTATCTTTTATAATAAAAAAAAGAAAAAAAAAGAGAAAGGTAAAAAAAATTAAATTTCTTTCTTTTCCTTATACTATTCAAGAGTATGTGTATTAGGAGAGCTGTAGGATTAACGAGTAAAAATAATATTTTTGGAAGACAAAGCTCACAAAAAGATCACTCTTTTTCATAGATTTCTTTTGCTAAGACGAAGAAAAGACACAAATTAACCCCGCAAAACAGCTATGTGTCCGTGGACACAAACCCATCAAAACCTAAGAAAGGGTCAAAGGAATAATGATCATCTTAGAAGATTCCCTTCATAGATTCTATAGACAAAGAAGCAGAACATAGTGCTGGCTAAATGGGTTTGGTACTTTTAGCTTATTGGGCATCTAGCATTCCCCACTTGTTCTTCGCTTTGGCCAAATTGCATGTCAGATTTTGCAGTGGGACATATGTTGAGAGAAACAATAACCAGATTGACAGAATTTTCGTGAGCACATTGGATCACACGCGAACCATGTGGCTATATAAATTGCTCTTGCATATATAGAATGGCATCTAGAAAGGGATATGTTACAATCCACATAAGAAAATCCACCCACACACACATATATACTCAAGTTTTTCTCACTGGGAAGGATCTTCACCATACAATGAAAAAGTGAAGGTTATGATAGTAGATAAAGAAATTGTACAAGTCATTTTTGTTAAAGGTATAGTCTGCAGATCAGCCATTAAAAATATTTAAAAAGTGTAATGATGTCATTAACAGATCAAATATAAACATGGAGTTCTGATTATCATACAATTGTTATTTTTTTCTTACAATTTTATGTGTAGAATGTGCATCAAATGTTATGAGCAAATATCAGTGCTCATCTAAAAATGCAGATCCGTGACAAAGTTGGTTTTTCTTTGCTTCCAAGTGTAGCCCATTTATGTGCCATACAAAGTGGTTGCCACGTGAACGTGATAGCAATGTGAGATGGTGGCAGTGACATGACCAATCCAAGGTGGAAATGAGCAGCAAGCTGCAATCGCGGTTTTTTTTACGCACTATCTCTGAAAAGCTGATAGCAATTGCCTGCCGCACACCAAATTCGACTTGTGTACGGTGATAATATGCGTTGCTCAATTATGTTGTTGCTCTGTGATTATGGTTGATCGAATTCAACTCAGCGCTTGAGCCTAACACAACCAGGTGGCTACACAGCCATTAACAATGTTTGAGAATGAGCACTCATTCCTAGCTACCTCTATTTTATAGAAAATATTTCTTAAACTTGGAAGAAACATGTAACAATTTGATTTTGGGTCTTGATAATATCAAACAATAACATAAGAATAATTATTGATTTAATTTCAAAATAAAAATTGTTTATTAAACCTGCTCTAGGAAAAAAAAAGCTTTCCTTTCATTCATACCATAATAAAGATGAAACCCAGATTTTTTTTTTTTTTGGATCGGTGGAAGGGGGTATTTGGAAAGAGGGGGATATTTGAAAAGAGATCGAACGCAGGTTTAGTTATTGTCAAGACAACCGGATTGTCACCTGACCTCAGGCCTGAACCGCAGATGAAGCACACATAAAAATTACTCTTGTTCGTTGATTGTTGGTTGCCACATACGTGTCAGTCCCAACAAGCCAGATCCATGATCTACTCAATTGGAACAAAAGCGACTACTTTTCATTGTTTCGGCCCAGTTGAACAATCAAAAGCCACTAGATTAGCCGAAGAGTATATATAAACTCGTGTGCTGCCGACAAGCCTATGTGAACCTGGAAAGCCAGAAGGGGCTTGTGGGACGTGGAAAGATTGGTCCATAATGTCCAGCACAATGTCTGGTGACTTTCGCCCGTCGTAGTCAGGACTAGCATTTGTTCATGTCATCAGGTCACAAAATGTTTTGTCGGAGATTCGAGGGATGCTTATTTTATTAGCCTCACATTTGTGTGGTAGCTTAAGAGTCCGTTAGGATGAGGATCAACTAAAGGTATAAGGAATAATATCGCAATAGGACAAGAATACCAGCGGAAAGTGTCGAGGGACTTCGTGAATGTTTAAACTAGTTTATTTTATATTAAAATAATTTATAATTAAAATTTTATTAATTTTCTTTAAAAAAAAAGTAATTTTTTTTAAAAATAATGCGTTATCAAACTGCACACCTGACACTAATAATGCCTGAACTAGTGAAGTAATACATTAAACAAAACCCAAAAGAAAAAAAAAAACAAAACTAAGGATAGTCTAAAAACCGTATAAAAAGATGCAGATAGGAAAGCACAAACTCAGTTATGAAGAATGTAAACAAAAAAAAAAAAGAAAGAAATTGAGCGGCCATATAAAATTTGGAGGTCCATCACAGCCTGCCAACGTCTTGAATCTGTTAGCTGAAAATCAAGAGGTCCATGAGTCAAACTCGTTGATGGGCCATGTTGAGCTCCCACTTAAGGTCTATTATCTTGTCCAGAACCAGCAACTGCTAGCTTGCACAGCTACCCCCCAAAATAACTTCAATTTAATGGCACTTGCAACGAATGTTGCTGCGTTGGGAAACATCCCATGCACTTAAATAATGCAGGTCGAACGATACCACAGACCAGCCTCTCCCTCTTCTGCTAGTAGCTCTCACAAAAATAACTGGTGCAAATCCAACGTCGTGTGCCATAAATTCACCAAGAAGACTGATTCCATGTTCGTTCAACAAACCCTGATATTGCCATAGCTCCAGGCTAGGCATATCTTGCAGGCTCGTGCTACAAAGTAATACCAAATTTTGTCAGCCTCAGTACTCCCCAGAATAAGCAGCTGTCAGATACCTCGGAGGAAACAACCATTTTCTAGATAGTCTCATAGAATGACCAAATCAGAGTCCAGGATACAGCTACAATTCGCATATTCTGACAGCACTAAACAGTTTTGATTCAACATTGTCAAACCAGAATAGAAGGTGGGAGTGGTTAAAGAGTGGAATCATACATGTCACACCATTGGCACCAAGGCACCATGTTTTACACAAGTAACGAAGTGCATGTATATCGGTGTATGCATTCCTTCGTGACTCGCACAGCACCAGGTAAAAAGGCCCCATCTAACAAAGGAGCCAAATAATCGTCAAAAAAGAAGCCAAGTCCAGAAAATGTAGGAGGAATATTACACTATTGGGAAAGGCAGATTGAATGCGGGCCAACACTAAGAACACTACTCAGTCCCTTTTAGAGAACCGTCTTTCATCAACTTTAAGCTCAAGCTGTTGAATCTCCCTCGTGAGTAATGCCTAGATGCTTTTCTCCAATCTGTTCCCGTTTTCATCATAGCCACAAATTCATCATAGCTGATACGTCCATCCTGTAATTGTTCAAGCAAGAATTTTAGAGGGTAAGATTCCATTATCAAGACTGTATAGAGAAGAATGCTATCGATATTCACCTTGTCTGTGTGTCTACTTCTAGGAAAATATCATTTGCTACATCTGTACAATCATCTGCCCCATCTCCCATCAAGGAATTTCGTAGTTCATCTGGTTCAATATAACCATTCCCATCCTTATCAAAATAGGAGAAGGCCTTCCGAAGATGATCATCATTGGCCATCCTTTTTAAATGAAGGGAAACAGCAACAAATTCTCCATAATCAAGTGTTCCCTTCCCATTAGTATCTACCTGTTGAGAACAAACAATGATTTAACGACAAAACAGAACAATTTATGGCAGGAATGTTAAACTTTTAGCACCCTTCAAACATAAAAATTGCATAAAAACAGGGCACAGGTAAAGAAAAATCAACAATGTGAAAATGTTGAAAAATGCTGAGCTATGTAGAGAAAGCAAACGCAGAAGTTAATTATTCTGTGATATCGTCTACAAGGCAGTTTTGTGTCCCTAACATGTCCAAAGCATATCTAGCTCGTTAATGGGATGTTAAACCCACAAGGACAGCAGCTCTTTCAGAGAATGACAGAAGCAATCAATTAATAAAAAAATAAAGGAAAATGGAGAGAGGGCAGTGTAGACAAAGTATCACTATCAATCAAAATAAGTTCCTAGAATCTTCTGCAAAACAGTCATAATTTTTACAAGGGCATTAGAGCCCCTGTTAGTTTATGTACAAAGAGATCTCTCAACAAACAACACAAAATTGTGCAACAGTGCAAAGGCTGACAACTAACTCAAATGAAAAACCAAATCCAGAAAAAGAACAAAAAGGCATTGGTTGTAGAAAGATAAATGCCTAAACACTGCATACCCAATCAAAATGATAAAAATATCAGATATCCCATGCAGATTCACATGTTGGTATGCAGTGAAATAAATATTCTTAGGTTAATATGATGCAGTAGCAACTTTACAATAGGTGATGCGAACGGAATTAGAATAAAACAGAAAGTTGACCATACTCACAGCTTCAATAAGCATCTGAACTTCAGACTCGGCTAGTTGGGATCCAAAATTTTGAAATCCAGCTTTTAGTTCTTCAATGGAAACAATACCATCATTATCACTATCCATCTTCTTGAACATGTCTTTGATGTCTTCAAGTTCTTCGGTGGATAAGAAATCAGCAATGACCTGTTTTCAAATGTATAATCTTAGCTCTAATATATAATAAAACCACAGGCCAAGATATCAGCAGATGCAGTGAACCAACCCTAAGGGCTTTTCTTTTGAATCGGTTCATCATTGAAAACTGCTTAAGCCTTGACTTGACAACATCTCCAAGAGGAATATTAGGAGCCTTCTTAGCATTTAGGAGCCAAGGATGCTCTGCAAGATGAGGAAAGAAAAACAAAATGAAAATCATGCATTCATTTTAATAATTCTTTAACATAATCACCAAAAGTATTTTCTAATTAAAATAATTAGCAAAGAAATATTCAGTGCGTGTTTGGAAGCTTATTTTGTGCTCTGAAAAGCTTATAATCAAAATGCTGCAGAGAAAAACTTCAGCTGAAAAGCTGTTTTTGTTTAAAAATTAATCCAAATCAAACATGTACTTATTCTAAAAATTTCTATCTTCTTCGTTCCCTCTTTGAATCTTTTTGTGCAAGAAACCAAAGTTACAAATGAAAGAAATTTTACAGATTCAAAATATAAAATACATAGAAAGGCCTCATAAATCAAGCCAAGTAACAGCTTCATATTTTAATGATTGAAACCCACAAATGAGGCTCTTTACTGCTGTTTTCATTATTTTGTATCTGCCTCCTATATTGTTCACTTACGCTATAAATTTCAGCTTATGTTGACAGATGGAAATAAATGGAAACACTGTACTGCAAAAAAGGGGAAGGAAGAAAGAAAGCAGCTACTAAAAACCAAGCATTCAAAGATGTAGAAGTTAGCACCTTCTAAGTTCTAACTTGAAACTAGTATACAAAACAGGTACGAGAAAGGTATCCTAATGTTAAATTTCAGTGTTACTCAGAGTAAGATGTAATCAGCAAGAAAGGAGATAAAACATACCAAGCACCTGCTTGGCAGTTAGTCTAAGTTTAGGGTCTGGTTCTAACATTTGCCCAACAAGACTTTTAGCACTTTCTGAAATACTGGGCCAAGGTTCCCGTTTGAAATCTATAAGCCCTCGAAGAATGGCCTGTGCAACCCCTTGTTCAGATTCTGCATTAGAATTAACCTCAAGGTAAGAAATAAAAAGTTTTCATGTGAGCTGATGGAATAATAAAGCACCCATGTTCAAAGGAACAAAAACACGTGACTCACATATGAACTGAAAAAAAACACAAAAAACTTGTCAGATCAAAACCTTGCCCATAATCATTAGTCTATGTCAGCTTCCCTCAAACCAAAAATGAAAAAGAACAAAAAATGTAAGCATGCAGGCACTGATACAGAATACGGGGCAATTATGAATACCCATACATGCTCATACATGCGTAAAGGAGGGCACGCAAAAAGAGCACCATCAGAATCTTAGGATTTAGGAATGTAATTACCAGCCCAAAATGGGGGAACGCCACACAATAAGATATAGAGAATTACTCCCGCACTCCATATATCTATTTCTGGCCCATAGTTCCGCTTGAGCACCTCCGGAGCCATATAATACGGACTTCCAACAATTTCTGAGAACCTTTCACCTGGAAATTTGAATATTACCCATAAGACAACATTATAGAAAACATGCCGATAATACAAGCAAATCAAAATATTGAAACATTTTTATTTGAAACATGAATAGGCAATGTGATACTATGTGCTATGAGACGACAAAGCATCAACAAGGGAGCAGGGGTAATATGCTCTACCTAAAGATTGATGTCTAGTAGCATGTTTGGGTACGCTTTTTTTTTCAGGGAAAAATCGCTTTTTTTCAAATATTTTGACTACAAAATAAACTAATCCAAACACACAACTCTGGAGTAAGCAGACAAACTGTGTTTTCCCAGAAAATAATCCAACACCAAGTAACTGGACCACAATACGAGCCAGTACTTTGTTTACAATTATGATAGCAGCATCCAAAAACTCCTCACCATATTTGTGGTTAAAGCAGCAAACAGTTAAATGCTGAACATGAAACAAAGATGTTATTTGGTCCTGTACTAAGTGCTTTTATGGTTCATCACCATGAAAACAGAATAAAAGAACAATCTGTTGTCTGTACACTGCCATGCAACAGCCACAGGAAAATTAGTAGGTACCACATTACTGCTAAGTTATTATTGCTGATCTAAATTATGTGTCGTAACTCATAATACCGTTGCACTAAATACCACACTAACTAATGGTATGTTTGGTAGGAGGGTTTGGAAGGAAGGGAAAGGAAAAGGTTGATGTATCTGGACTAACTCATAGTCCAGGTACATCAATCTACTTCTCTTTTTCCCTCAAAATCTTTCCAAACAAACATAGCCTAACACAGTAACACCACAACTGCCAAGCTTAGGGTTTGATGTTCTATCATTATCAGCACAGACCCAGATCTAAGGTGGAATCCAAATTTCAAATTTTGTTGTACAACAGAGTAAGCTAGGGTTCCATTAACACAAATGATGCCCGGATGTTGAGATTTAAAGACATTGAGGATGGTTGATTCTTTCAGCTGATCAGGAATGGGTCCTGGAGGCCTGCCCAGGGTCTAGGCCAGACTTTTGATAGAGGTAGTGAATATCTGACTTTGAGGTAGGAGTCTTGCAATCAAGTCAATTATGTGCTTGAGTTCAAAGAATGCAAAAGAGTTTAGTGTGATGAATCTCACATGTCCTGCATATCACAATGATGTGAACCAGATTTTCCTTAATCACCTCATTAGCACACCTTTTCCCTTCCCTAATTATCCCTTCTACATTAAACATTATCAATTGTCCTTATATTAGTGGAGAATGACATCATTTACGCTTCTCCTATTGATTCTTTTAGATTCTTACATAACAGGAATTAAAATTTGACAGAAACCATGCAGGAAATTTTGCCAAATATAATATGAATTTGTAGACGACCCAACATTCTTTCAGCCGTGAGTAGCACAATTGGAGCAAGATTGAAAGAAAAAGCTTCAGCAAGGCGCATTTGCAAATTTGCAACATTTCAAATAATTTAATAATAATTTATTCAACATTTGTAACAGTCACTAGAAATGTAAGTACTAACTATCTAACAGTAGCCTTCTCGAAGAAGAAACCACGACAACTTTTTAATGATACAACAACAGGAGATTTAGATGCAATATATCACTTTAAAGTCTAGGTACAAACATATAGTAGAATCAAGCGCTAGCAATAAAAGGACCTGAACAGAATATAAAATAGTGCGATTCCTCTGAGTTCGGAAGCCAATGTTAAAAGTTAAATATGGAGGCTCATTATTCTAAGCACATAGCATATGAAGAGTAACTTGTCTATTTTGTTCCTATATTCTACTTTAGAAACTTTCCTTTTATGCGTTAGAGGCAAAATGTACAGAGATGAATTATTTGGCACACTTTGGGAAAAAAAAAACATGTGCAAAATAATCACAGCTCATTAACGACCAAGTAGAAGGATTAGCATCAAAACATAAAGCTAGCTATAAGTAATCATCCTTTCCCAGAAAATTAAGCATTTCTTATTTGGGTTGGTTGAAACTGAATATATGCAATGTTACTCACAATTTAGCCACTAATTAACAACGAATAATCCAATCCTACATCCAAATTGTTCGCAACTCATCCTTCCTACCTTCCTACACCTAAGATTCAGGCTTCCAGAACTTACAACAACCACATTTCGAAACAGAAAATCTTACCTGGCTTGAAGAATATAGACAGCCCAAAATCAATAGCCTTCAAAGGCGAATTCTCTTTCTTATTGGCAAACAAGAAATTCTCGGGTTTCAAGTCCCTGTGAATAACCCCATGCTTGTGACAAAGCTGCACGACTTCCACAATCGTCCTCGTGACCGCCGCAGCAGCTCGCTCCGTATAGTGCCCGCGCGCCACAATCCGATCAAACAGCTCCCCGCCCTCGCACAACTCCATCACCAAATGCACCGCATTGTCGTCCTCGCACGCCTCCTTCAAGCTCACGATGCTGGCACTCCTGGGCAGGTGCTTCATAATCGCCACTTCCCGCCGCACATCCTCGACGTCCACCGCGGTCCTCAGCTTCCGCTTGGAGATGCTCTTGCAAGCCAGCAGCTCCCTGGTGTCGCGCTCAATGCAGAGATATGTCACCCCGAACTCGCCGCGACCCAGCTCCCGATCCACCAAGTACTTCTCCTCGATGTTCTCCTTGGGCACGTCGGCGAGGACGGTGATCGGAGCCTTCTTCCCGGCGGCGGAGTCCCGCTTGCCGTGATCGTGGCCTGAGAAGTTGGATTTGACGTCCTCCCGGGCGACGGCCGCCGGAGATCTGCAACAATTCCCCATTCCGGCAGCAAGAGCTCGATCGTGCAGCGATCTTGCAGAAGCTTCCCTCCGAACTAGCAGGTGCTAGGGTTTCACATGATAATGCAGAAACCCTAACCCTAGGTTGGAGAAGAAGTCTTGAATTTCAAACACAGTGAAGTGTGAAATCGAAGTTAGAGAGAGAGAGTTTCAGAGAGGAGAGAGAAGTGTGACAGTGAAATCAGTGAGGGTATACGGTAACGGCTGCGACGCTTTTGTAGCAGTGAAACTGAGGAAGCTCGTCTTTTCGGTTTTGTATTTTTTTTGTTTTGGACTTGGTTTTGTATTTAATTATATAATATTGTATACTATATTACTTTTTAATTCTAAGTTGCATGTAAATTAAAGGTTGTAAAATGTGTAAATAACCTAAACTTCACAACTTAAAAAAATACTTAGTTAAATAAATTGTTAAATATATAATAAAATTGTCATGAAATGCAAACAAATAATAAATAAATTATAAACGAAATTTTAGTTGTGTTAATTATTTACATAAATTTAATTTCTTTATTCTTTAATCACAATATTTTATTTCAGACATTTCAATCATTTGTATTTATTCACTTACTTATTTTTTTTTAATAAAACGTGTAAATTACGTGACAAATTCATTTTATATCATGTTCTTTTTTTAATAAAATGTGAAGTCTAACAAATTATTCGTATAATTTTATATTTTAAAGTATAATTTTTGTACATAATTACAAGTAAACGGAGGAAACTAACATGTATTTTTTATTTATATTATAAAAGTATGTTGTTTGTTGGATAGGTTCTCTGTAAGGGTGAGTTTTGTCGGGTAATGGAAGGGGAATGCAAAGGCACGGTCGGAACGGGACGGAGCTTGTGGGAACACTGGGGAGACTTTGTTGGGGTTTGTTCTTCGCTTCTCGTTGTTCTTTTGGTATTGTCCTGATATTATATTATTATTCTTTTCTTTTTTCGAGGTGGTATGTGTAAAACTTTCTTGGGTAAATTTATTAATAAATTTATAGTAATATAACTGCAACAAAAAAATTATATTTTAACCCATTAAAATAAGCAAGATTACTATTTATTTGGATTTACATTTGAACTAGTTTAAGTACATTTTTTTATTAAATATATGAAAATTTAACTTTGCACAATTTTTTTTAAAAAAATCAAAGTTAAGACAATATAATGAACAAGTTCGCTTGCTATCTGATTTAATATCGTGAATTGTGTTTTTACTTATTAGCTTTTCGTTTCGAAAGTGAAATTTATTTTACAAATTATGCCAAATACAAAATACAAGGATTTCATTTAAAAAAAATATTTTACTGTTAAAAATGGATTTTTAATATTGAAATATAGTTTAATTTTGTAGTGTTGTGTTAGTACCTAACAAAAATAAATTTTAGTAAGAATTTGTTAAGAATATGAAGCATAAAGGTCATTATTAATAGTAAATATTTTCTTAATAAAATAATAATAATAATTACTAAAACCTCATTTATTTTATCAAACAGTGCTTTTTTACATTTCTTAATAGCATTTTCAAGCATGGTTCTGAAAAATTGAACTGGTCATTGAACCGATCGAGATACTAATTCAAGATTTAATAATTTTACCGTGGTCGAATCAGAATATAATTAAATATATATTTATATTTATATATAAATATAAGTATATTTATATATATATATAATTATTTATATATTAATAAAATAAATAAAAATTATAAAAATTTAATATAAATAAATAATAAAATTATTTGAAACATAAAAAAAATAATATCATAAAATAAAAAAAATATTATATTTATGTAAGTAACACAACATTAATCTACATAGTAATATAGCATACAAATTAATCAAAATAAATATAATTCACAATTTACAATTCATATGTTATAAACATTACATTAGAGCAGTATTAATATTTCTTTTATCTGGCCTTTTATTCCAAGTTCGAAATGAGGATCTTTTGTTAAAAATTGTAACTATATCTCTACTTTATATTAAATATATAATAAGGCCCATTATATAATGAGAGTGTAGTTGATTCTGTGGTAGAGCCGGTTACCTCACACTCCCGTGACCTGTGTTCGAATCCAGCTGGAAGTACTTTTGTAAAAATGTGAAATTATTTGCTACACTGATCGCAGGAGTTGAATCAGACCAACCAATAGTTTGATTCTTGGTTGAACCGTTTCGGTCCAGTTTTTAGAACCCAGTTTTCAAGTGAGGTTGGCCTCCTCCTTGACATCCATACCATTAGTTTTCATAGCTATGAATTTAAGGTTTGGTGAAAAGAATTAAGGGCTTCTTGAAACAAATTCCAATAGTAAAGACCTCATTGCCTTACAAGGATCTACTCTTTGGAGAATATCTCTGCTCAAGACCATGTTTGTTTCGGCCTCAAAATTTTGCTGATGAGTCCAAACGTTATAATTGCTAGTTTCTTTCTACTAGATTTTCTCCTAGTCTTTAACCTATCACAAGTGTACGGATAGAGATTTTGGGCTTCGTCCCGTCTCTTATTTTAAGTATAATTTATATATTTAATCTTGATTGAGATAGACTCTTGTATCATTTTATTACTGACAATGAAATGTCTACCTTTTTTTGCTTAATATTTATTTTTTGCTTATAAAATATTTTAATATGTAACTTTTAGTAATAAATTTTAGCTTTACCAAACGCATCTCAATTTTCAAAAGGATACCCATATCTACCAATCACTTCAGATGAATATCAATACCATAATAAATTAATTACTTTACTATATGTGTAAATTTGGTGTATTTATTAAGTTAAAAGAAAAGTTTACTTGTGTTTAATAAAAACAAAATCCTCCAAAATGAACAGCTGATTATTTATTGACCATATCGAGAATGTGAGTTGTGCGTTTGAGTATATAAACAGCATTCTACTATTTTAAAATTTAAGGTTTTTTTTATAAAAAAAAATTGGCATGTGCATAAGTCCCTAAAAGAGAAAAGGTTTACTGTGACAAGTAATGGTAGCATTAATGCTTAAAAATAATTAGAAAAGTGGCACGTATACGTGTGTAACCAAAAACAAAAAGAAGTAAAAATAAAAGTGGAGATGAATATTGTAAAGCTCAACTGCTCAAGTGACAACAAGCATCATATATTTAATTATTTAATGGTATGCAGTTTTTTAAAGTATGTATTTGATTTCTAACATTCTTCGTAACAAGAAAAAACAATCTTACACATTTTGAAATTTGGTTTCGGTGATTTCACATTTGGTGTTTAATATATAGTATAGAGAAAAGTCCAAACAAAAAAAAATTCAACTTTACTCTATAGGCACTTTAATGTTAAAACTCTAAAAATGTGCATGTTCATCTTTCAACTTTTAAATTGTGTACTTTAGTTTAAAAATGTAGCGCCCTTCTTAATCTAGACAAAAAACTGTACATGTCTTGTAACTAAAATATCCTTAGGTGTAGTTTTTCATCTAAATTTGGACGAATGATACACTTTTAAATTAATATGCATACTTTTGAAAGTTGAAAAACTGAAGTGCACATAGATCAAGTTGAAGGGTTTTTTAAACTTTTTCCTATAGCATATTTATATCATATACAATTGCGAAAAGAATCTCACTGAATATTGGGACCAAAATTCAAATTGACTTATAGTTTAAGGACATCAAAAAGATTACATTCAATGATGAGAGCAGAGTGCAAAAATCAGGAACAAAAAGAGAGGAGTGCGAGCAATGGGAAGAGAAGATGCCATGTGCTGCCTCTTTAATTTACAAACACATGAATCAAAGGGGCCTTCTTGTCTGTCTTCTTTTTGTGTTTGTAGCTTCAAAGACCAAGCGGGTCTCATGGCATGGGGCACTCTACCAAACCCGCTTTTCTGCTTCCATTTCTGATGTTGCTTGCAATCTTAGAGTGCTTGTTTTAGAAGCAGCACTTAATTGTGACTGAATCCTTAGATCACACACTGAAGAAAGGGGAAAGAAAATTATGAGTCAGCCAAGCCTTTTTGAACGCGAGGCTTAGGCATATTATATTCATGGGTCCATTATTAATTGGGGAACAAGGGTTATGATGCTTCATTTTGTATTGATTTTCTTCTCATTGGAAGCAGAGAACAAAGACAAAATCTCACCAGACAGAGACAGAGGAAGGCCACAGAGACAAATCTTATTCAGATTTGATTCTCCATTGGATTTAATAACTCAAAACAACCTTAATGCCATCTCATGACACAGTTAGCAGAATAAAAAAAAGTATTAAGAAATTATTGATTGGAAAGAGAGAAAGCTATTGGCAGACTAAAACATCTGTAGCCCAGATAGATAAGGGAATTTTTTGCCACCAAAAGTGCATGGGTCAAACTGGGAGAAACTGGAACTTGGCTGCTAGTCCCAGGGTACGTGTCAGAAACTGTAATGGTCACTTCAGCATATGGGTTGTCAGCTGTAGAGATTCAAGCTTGACTTTTTCATTTGCAGAACTTCCTATATGAATGCTGTTTCCATTAACAGAAGTAGTATACTAACTAGAAGACAAGTTTTGAAATGTTTGGTCAGAAATTGCAGAGAAGACAACATTTTAGCAAGATTTGAAGATCTCTGCTTTTGTTTTAGCAGTTTATATATTCTTGAATGGGAAGAATACTAAATCCTCTGAAACCAAACACCTAACATTAATGTAATTCTCCTTGAAATTAGTGATAAATTTTGTGGGGAAACTAGCTGGGTAACAGAAGCAAACTGATTCAACAGGAACGGAGCAATAAAGGGAAATTGGCTCTTCGGTAATGAACTTTTAGCATTATAAGGAGCAAAGTTGATAGTGTTAGTTAAATAGATTCTAATGTTTTTCAAGATGAAATTCTGAATCATTCAACATAATACGACTGATGTGGACCATTTTTTTCATTTAGTCAGGTTATGTGTTGGCTTTACAGAGAGGCTGCTTTTGAACTCCTTTCATTCTGCAGCTTTATGAAATTTTGTCCAAGTTTTCTTTGCTGCTGAGTGCAGCATTCTTTTAGCTAAACCAAATTGTTAGTGATTTCTGACACTTTTTGTGAGGCTAATCAGTGTGCTGATTCTCTTGCAGATGTGAATTTTTTTTTTTTCCTAGCTGATAGCTCTATTGTTTGTTTCTTGAGAGGCTAGCCTCTCTCTCGGTTATCTTGTACAAAAATAAAACCAAATCATTGGTTCATGGTCATTATAATAGGATTTCATTCTGAGAATAATTAAGCATACAATATTTAAACCCATTTTTTCCCCTTTTAATCCAACCTATCCAAGAAATTCTATTCCAACCCATCAATATGAATGGATACATGTGAAACCCACAAACATATCCATAATCACTTTGATTATAACAAAGGATTGTGATGGATAAATTTTTCCAAGATTTTAAATTGTTCGGTGCCGGTCCAAAAAATTTTATTAATACTATCTAACCCATCCCTTCGCCCATAAATTTTTTGAGGTTGAAGTACTGAAAAAGCACTTCTGACCCTACCTTATGCTCAGCAATGAAGACAAGAAAAATCAAAATCTTGACCACTAATTAGTCAAATAGATTATGATGCTATATCAAGAAACTTAAGTACAAGCTATTACCAAAAAAAAAAACTTAAGTACAAGTTATTTCCAAAAAAAAAACCTTAAGTACAAGTTGTGAAATAGCTTGTTTTACTAAATAAATATATCTACATGGTATGCTAGAGTTTCTTCATTTTGTCTGCACCATTTTTATGACACCATCAATTGCATGATCATGTTTCGTAAGTTACCCGTCTTGTACCAATATTCATTCTCATTTAAAAGGAGAGAGAGGCCCAAATCAGAAACTATTGAAGTTCACATCTCAAGAAAATTGTTAGTGAAGCCTTCTGTTGAACTTATTTGTTTGCAATGAAAGAAACAAAGATATATCGATATAGTGCAGAAAGTGCATTGACTCCTTGGCACACTCATATTTCCAAAGATTGCTTGTTGGTTGAAAAGCAAGCAGTATAATTGAAAAAGATGCTATAATAATGTTGGTTGAAATGGTGGAAAGAGGATCATTACTATGAGATTAACAAATCAGAATTCTTCTTCACATAAAACACATTTTTGGCTCAGAAAAGGAACTTCATCAGTCACAGTTTCCACACAAAGTAAACAGTGTCTTTGTTTCAACTCCTAAATGTATAAGTTTGCTTTAAATCAATGTACTATTATTTTAACTAGCACCAAAAAAATTTTAAAAAATTCTTTGCATATTAATTGGGTTTTTTATTTGATCAATGGCTTTTTGGGTTAAAAAAAATCAGAAATTGGCTCATTCCTCAAATAAATATTTGTCACATGATAGAAGTAGTGTCATGTATTGATCGAAATATCAAATTTTTATTTTTATTTTGAATAAACAGAAAATAGACTTATGCAGGAAATGGACTGAGGGACAAAAGTACTAGAATTCTTTAATGAGAAGTTACTGCCACAATAAAATTTAGCTTTCCTGCATCTCTGTCCTTCCTTGGCTGTAATTTCATTTTCAAGAATTTTCGCCTACAATGATATCATCTATAGAAAAAAAGGTAGGTAAAGTCCATTCCTCTGCAATCAAGGGGCAGGGATCAAGCTTAGACAGACAATATTAGTCATCACAATACTGATAGAAAATAAAGTGTGTGGCACGAGAAGTGGAAATTGTAAGAGGAAAATAAAGTGTGCTGCACGAGAAGTGGAAATTGTAGGAGGAAGGTGTTAGGTTTATGAATCCTTCCACTTATAATTCTTACATACTTCATTTCTTTTTAATATGGAACTTCTTCACCTACGTTCCCATTTACACTGGAATTGAATTAGCTTCATGGATCTTTCCACTTATCTAATTCACTTATTCCATTTCTTTCCAATGTAAGACTTCTTTCACCCTCATCCCCTACTCACATTTGAATTTTCAATAGAAAGTTTCTAAATCCTTTATATATATATATATATATATATATATATATATATATATATATTAACTTCAATGGAAGGAGAATTTCATTTAAAGAATGTCATTTAGAAAATGATGTAACTAATAGTTTAATCTATGATGATGATAATGTAAGTAGAATTCACACACCGAAGGAGTTAGATTGCAACAAGTTTTCACATGTAAATATGCTTACGTTCGCGGTGGATGGATATGATGCCTGTGATATACAAAAATATATAACCACCCAAATATTTTAAACCATTTTGCATGTGTCACATGCCAACATCTCTCAACGAAATTTTCTTTGAAGATATAAAACGGGTACGAGGCAACTTGAGGATTAATTAATTTGATTTCACATTCGGTCAAGAAAACATGAACAAGTAAGTATATTCGTGACGTGAAATCAGACTATAAACAGTATATATTATTATCTTGCATGTGTTTCCAAAAGTATATATTCCTGGATGTGCCCTGTGTAAATTCAATACTTAACACACTTTTAATGTAATAATTAATTTTGTTAAATAGGTGACTTTTGTTTTGTCCGAGATAGTGTTCAGGTTGAGAGATTAGCTTATCCATTGTTTGTTTGAGTTGTGTTGCCAGTTAGACTTACAAAAGAGAATTTGAAGGTTAAAACAATCATTGAAATATGCACTGTGTTTGTGTGGGTGTTTGTACTACCTAAATGGGTTTTAACATATTTTTTATTTTATTTATTTTGATATTTACATTATTATCAAGTATAATTCTAACATTAAAAAATTGAAGCGACTATTTTTAACTTTTGCGTTGAACATATTTTCTTTTCTAAATATAAATCACTTTACTCAAATTCACTTTTAACTAAAATTAAATACATACAAAATCAAATTTATAAAAACTAATCTAAATATACACTAACTTAGTTACAAACATATCACAGTGAATGTGAGTAAGAGGATGTCTATACTTTGGATGTCTATACAATGAATATGAGAGTGTCTATACTTTGGAGATGTAAGTCCCCATTAATAAGTGAGCAAGAGGATTCCTTTAGTCCATTCTTCTTTATTGGGCTTAGGCCCAATGATTTCAAGTAATCTGTGTATTACCAATTTTTTATATAAATAGGTAAAGTTTTATATAAAAATAACAAAAATATATCACTTATTCAAAAGTATAGTAATTTTTTCATAATAATAACTTCTTCAATTTTTATATGCGTTCTAGAAACAATTGGATTTCGCAAGGTAAAAAAATCAAGAATTGATACTTCTAGTTCTAGGTCTCAAAAGTGGCATCGAGCTATAGTAATATGTTTGATATTTTGCGTTTTGTTCTACAATTAAAACCATATATATATATATATATATATATATATATTTTATAGCTGCAATATATCCAAATCTAGAGTATGAACGTTAAGACTGAACATATATAAAAGTGAGCTACCGTATAGTTTTGAGAATGACGGACACCACGCAAAAAAATCAATCTACAATTAAAACCATATATTCTGCGTTTTGTTCTACAATTAAAACCATATCTTTTTTTTTGTTTTTTATTGCTGCAATATATCCAAATCTAGAGTATGAACGTTGAGACTGAACATATATAAAAGTGGGCTACCGCGTAGTTATGAGAATGACGGACACCACGCGAAGATAAGGAAGCATTATCATGAAAGGTTGTAGTTTTTACACACAACAAGAGAAAGAGAGAGAGAGAGACACATGTACCTTCAAAAAAGGGCTAGAAATTAGAAAGAAAGGGAAACATGGACAGCAGATAGACACATCGATAGAAACTTCTCTTCAACGTAAGCAACATCGCACACAATTATTGCCAAATAGCCCAATGCTTCCACATTTGATAGAACTTCTTATTTTAATTTTTTGGTGGTGTTCATATATACATGTAATTTTATCACGAAGTAATTATAGTTTAGTTTTCCATCACTTTCGTCACACAGAGTCGAGATAATCTTTTCATTTGCATATAGAGAAGAAGTCCATCATAGGAGGAGTGGGAGATTTTTTTTTTTATGTATACTGTTTTAGGAATTGCTTGAAATGATAGGAATTGGCTATTTTAGAGTGAACTTTTCACTTTATAAAAAAAAGTGATGAGTTATAATTATTAATAAAAAAATTAAAAAATAAATTTTAATAATATAATAATTTATTATATTACATATATTTTTTTTTAATAATTATATTGTGTGTTAACTTTAATTTTTAAAATTAGCATATGATTAAAATATATGTTTTTATCATTAAGGTAAAAATTCTTATGTGTTATAAGAATGTCAAATATTTAACTTTAAACGAATTAAATATATATTTTAATCATATGTTAATTTTAAACATTAAAATTAACACACAACATAATTATCAAAATAATTAACTATCACTACATATATATTATTATAATTTCAATTATTTTCTCTTTAAAATTAACACCACGCTCTATACGATTCAAATCCGAAATGACACTGTTTTTATCAACAAAGACATAAGTTTGATGCGTGCAAGGGATAAGAATAGGGGTGATAATTGATTATATTAGGCTGCCCTCCATTTTGACGCGTGCATGCCTATTTAAATCTCAATAATTTCATGAGTTATATGGCTGAGTATGATCTGAGCATACATATATCTAAGCTTATATTTAAATTATATATATATATATAAAAGAAGAATAGCAAATACTATTATATGTGCTTGATGGAAATTAAACATGTTCATTCAAGAAAATTTCAGCGAACTTTTATCTACTTATTTTAATTTTTAGTATATTAAAATGGAAAAAGAATATAAGCTTCAGTATGCTGACATCTTCAAACCAATATATAAAATATTATTATATTTTGGATGCCTTTGTTTACAATGCTAAAACTATGAGAATATTGGATAACAAAGAATATAAAATAGAGTAATTAATGCTATATTTTCTTAAAACTTTCTTTTAATTATTCTTGTAGTAATATTTATATTATTAGGTATTATATAAATAGTAATTTTAATTATTATAATATAGATGAAAATATCATATATTAAAGCATTTAATGTATTAGATAACACAGTGTCTCATTGATGGTGCAAGAGTGACAACTTATGAAACACTTCTTTGTCTTAATCTCGTCCCATTTCGTGGTCAATTTTTCTTTCCTACTTGTGATATATTCTTTCCCTTTTTCTTG
The DNA here is from genome assembly GCA_019955255.1 of Castanospermum australe. Lineage (NCBI taxonomy): Eukaryota > Viridiplantae > Streptophyta > Magnoliopsida > Fabales > Fabaceae > Castanospermum > Castanospermum australe. The sequence goes on from NSJW01000746.1 coordinate 185,809, forward strand.
TATAGTCAATTATTTTAGGTATTAAAGATCATTAATTACTATTCACAGATCTTGCAGGGAATTATTATAAAAGATGAAATAGACTGTGAAAATGAAACAGTGCCTTAAATGGAAGGCTGCATTCGAATGTGTGAAAGGAGCCTTTGGCGGGCCATTAGAGAGAGGAAAGAGGCCCAAAGGAAGTTGCATAACAATAAATCCAATTCAAACACACACTCTTGCAAATGAATTCGGACACTGCGGCCAGCCACGCTCCCTTAATTGAATATGTTTGGATACAGCAGCGTGGAAAGAAAGGGAGGTGGAGGAGGACGATGTTTCATTTTTAAATTTGACATATTATTTTATAAAAATAAAAGTAAATTATTTTTTTAAAATTTTTTTAAAAATAAAAAAGTCATCACTTTAATTTTTTAAAAAATTTTAATATTTATTTAATCATTAAATTATAAAAGTCACATCAAAATCGTTCTTTTATATATAAATAAAAATTAAATTAATAAAATTTTTATAATTAAAAAATTAAATTAATAATTTTTTTATGATTGAAGAATTAAATTAATGTTAAATTTTTTTAAAAACAAAAATTATGTTACTTTTTATAATTTAGAAACTAAATTAATATTAAAATCTTTTGAAAAAATAAAATGATGACGTACATTTTTTTTTTTGAAGAAATAAAAATAAGATATGCTTTAGAAATAAATAAGAAAAAGATGGGAGAATTATATGATAATTTTTTATTTTAAAAATTTGAGGATTGAACTGTTGATGGACCACCCCACTAGTACCTCCCTATATATATATATATATGTATAAAGGGATGTATTAAATAAAAATATTTTTTGTCATAAAAAATCAAAAAAAAAATTTAATTATTAAATTATATACAAATAATTATGATTTAAATGTCACATAATTACTTAAAAAGTTACATAACTTTTATATTTTAATTTTATTTATTTTTATAAGATTTAGTCCATTCAGCTCAATCATAATAAAGACTCTATTAACTAAATATCCTTCCAATGTATATATCATCTGTTAGACATCCATTTCTAGTTTAAGCGTAGACTTATACACCTCTGCTCTACCTTCACAAATATATGGCATTCAAACCATATCACACAAGTAATATTTTATTTATTTGAAATTGGTAAGTTATTTAAGTAATGTAATATTGTTTTAATCAGGTGTTGTTTGGACAAACTTTTGTATACTGATGGATAAAAAACTATTTACGTTCAGATTAAAAAAAATCGTGAGAAACTTCTTTAAATAAACACAAAGGAAAGAACAAAGCCAGAGGCAAACAACTCATACGTGCAAGAAATTAGCAAAATTAAGATTTGGATGCGTGACAATGTGTCTAATCACACATCATATACTTTCTTCCCCCTAAGTTGACTTCTTGGTAGTTTGGGCTACACATAGAAGTATACTTATGATTTTTGTAATTATCTCATCTTTTTATAGAAATATAATTCAATGTTAGATTTGTCGTAATCATACATTAGAGATTATCACTTGGGTGAGGATAAAAGTCATGACGACAACCTACTATATACCCGAAATGCAAAATAATAATAATAATAATGATAAAGAATAAACAAACTAACTAATTGGCATTTTGATTATCATTTTAATAATTAAAAAATTATTATACTAATTTTTTTTTTGGTTGAATTATGCTGATCATGTTGACTACTTAAAAAGCTCCATTCACGAGTGTCTCCTTGAACAGTGTTTCTAAACATGAGAAGCACGAGAATATTCAACTTGGGAATGGAATATGAGTCTAAATAACAACCCAAAGCCACAAAATCTATAAAATATCTCGAAGAAATGTTTAAGATATATACGTGTGTTTCATTTGGTAAAATATATATTTGCACTGCCAAATGATCAATTTTTGTCTCCAAACGTGCAACGCATGGCTTATTCTTTAGTTTTTATAAGTCAATACCTTTTGTTTTCAATTATGAAATTAAACTAAATGCCATGTACTTTCTGGGTCTAATATCTAAATCATTATTTATTCGGGACTTGTTAACTAATGCTTTTAGTACGCTGATTAAGAAACATTACATACTTATCAAAATCTTCCACTAACTAGCGCAAATTTAATTGATATATTTTGAAAATTTTATTGATTTCTCATTAATGTTAGGTCAGTTTTATTTCAAAAATAAAATTACCCATCTCAAGATCACAATAAGCAATGTCTTACTTTCAGTTATTTCATTTAAATTATAATATTATATGATGAAAACATGGTATTGTTATTTTTCTATGAGATCAAGTCGTGCTCCACAGGAGTGCTTTTCTCTGGTGTCCAGAGAATTCTTTACTGAATGAAAAGTAACAAGATATAGTCCCTAGTTCGAGTCAGGGAAACTCTTCCACCACCGAACTGATACAATAAAGCTCTACTACTCTACCTTCCTGTACAAGTTCATTTATATTACATCTAACTAACCAATTCCCTTGGTTAGTTAATCTGTTGCTTACGACTTAAGCTTATAAGAGATTCATTCCAAAAGACTAACTTATTAGGTGCTTGCGACTTCATAACTTAAGTATTGCATTGAATTTTCAATCTTACTCAATATGAGACATAACATTACATACCTTTTTGAGAGTCGACGTCCACGACAACTTCACTTTATCGACACTGATTCGGTGATAGCCCTTTTCATTTTGGCAGCTTCACTCATCTATCACTATTTGGTACAGTACTTCCGTCTTTTGAAGGGCACACTACCCCTTAATCCAGTATCTATGTAACCCTTTTCGTAACTGAGCATATCAATGAAAGCACCAAATAATACTTTTGGTATCCAGAGAATTCTTTCTTGAAAGAAAAGTAACAAGATACGGTCCCTAGTTCGAGTCAGGGAAACTCCTCCACCACCAAGTGATACAATAAAGCTCTATTACTCTACCTTCCTGTACAAGTTTATTTATATTACATCTAACTAACTAATTCCCTTGGTTAATTAATCTGTTGCTAACTACTCTAATAGTAGTAGTCTTTAGCATGAGTTGGTGCGCTTCTCATCCTCCGTCCAGTGTTACTTTGCTCATCCTTTCCTTCTGTATCATTTTCCAAACTTTTTTCTTTATAATATTTTAACCGAATTGCTCAAGGTAAATGCCATGAACCATAGGAGTTTAAATTTTAGCTATTTAATCAATTCTAATAATATTAAAAGAAAAATAACTTATTCATGTTTTGTTAGTTTGAATAACTAGAATAACTTAACGTGTGCTTTTCATATATTAAAAAACTAAAGTATGGTTTTATTTCATTTTGATATAATGTTGTGAAAATGATAATTATATAATAATTTTTTTTTAAAAAATCTAACGTTGCATTTTTCCAGAAACTGAATAAATAAAAATTATGATAAGGATATTTTTCTTTTCAATTTTAACTGAGAAATTTTTATTGTCATCAATAATGAGTTGCATTTTTATTCGAAAAGCCTATTAATTATAAGTAAACGGTGTTACTTTACAAAAAGGCATTAGTTATGAACATTAGTTATTTATTTAGAGGAATAAGAAAATGAAAAAAATAAAAACTCTACTTTAAAATTCATTCCTTCTCTTCAAAATTTTATAATTTTCGTCAATTATAGGATCGGAAATGCCTCCAACTGGCAATATTTCTATTTTAGTTTTAATGTTCTTTCATTCCATACCTGTGTCTAACAAACAATAATAAAGGGAAAAAGTTAGGTGAAGTCGTGAAGATAATCTCCATATAAAACCCCCAGAATCAGAGCTAAGTTTCTGTCGTTTTGTTATGCATTATGCACCCATAACTTTCTTTTTCTATCACAGGAACGAAATTCTATTAAATAATAACATGTTCAAATAAAATACACAATCATACCTCAAATTGCCACTTTACTGATATTAAATACACTATAATATGTTCACATGACACATAGTGCTCTTAAAATAAAATACTCTTACAATATTTTAATAACGATATTCACATAATGAATTATGATACATAGAACATTCTTTCCATGCCATGAAAAATTCATCCCGGTTATTATGTGTTATACGTGCTAAGGTGATCAAACAACTGATAAAATACTATAAAAGCAGTCTTTTAACCTTAGATGGTGGAATGTATAATACAAAAATCAAATTATAGTTTAGAACTTAGATTACCTGAATAAGAAGAAGAGGAATCATCCATTGCAATCTGAGATGAAACCATAAGGAAGAAAACTGGAATTTAAAGTTAGTAGTTTGTGTGCCAGGAGAAAGAGAGAAATTATCCTTTTTCTATTATAATTTTATTCTTGTATAAGTGTCAATAGAACAACTGCACACACTAAAGTAAAAAAGAATAAAAGTCTCTCTCTTATGCATATAAAATCAACTAAACCTACCTATTATAATTTAGCTCATACACAAGATCTAATATCAAAATCTACATCAATGAATTGTTTAACAACATAAGCTCGATAACAACATTGATCACTTATTTAGATTAAATAAAACTGTCAATATGTTTTAATTATTTTGACATCTGACTAATTTGAGTTTTATAAAATATGATACTGATTTATATTAGTCCACGTAATAATAATCTATCAATATGGTGAAGTTCTTTTATGCATTCTATGAATTTCCAACTTCTCATTCGTTTTAATCTGCAGCAATGGTCCAAGACGTGACAGAAGAAAATATCTTGGAGTAACATGGAGAAAAGGGTAGGACCATAGAAGGCAGACTACAGAGAGGGCCAATCCACAACTCATCTCGTCGATGCCTCTTTTTCTTCCTGCTAGTTTATACAAGAACAAGAATCATAGTGGACCGTCAATGCAAGAGAAAATTTCATTTCACGTTACACACCCAAAATCCAAGTTCAACCACAAAAATTATGAGTCCTTTCTTCTGGTCAAGGGCTCGGATTTATCAGAAATTTTTTAAATACACATTCCCTCTTGTGTCACATTACTTAATATTGAAAATTTTTAAGATATTATATATGATCAATTAAAAAACTAATGTGGTGGTTAGAAGTTTTAATAAATTTTCATTTATTTAGACAATAATAATTTACATAATTAATATAACATATGTCAAATAATTTTCAATGGAATTCCAGCGGACTTCAATTTTTTGATAGAATTCCCATGGTACACAATTTGTTGGAGACTAAATTATCATTTTATTCCTCTAAAAATTCACTTAATATCAATTTGATCTTTCAAAAATATTTGGCATTAATTTGATCATTCAAAAATTTATGACATCAAAATAGTTTTCTAAATTGACCATTCAGAAGGATCATTTTGATGTCTTTTTAAATTTTTAGATGATTAATTTGATGTCACATATATTTAAAAGATTATTTTAATATCACTTTAAATTTTTAGATTACTAATTTGATATCACTTATCTTAAGACCAAATTAATATTAAATAAATTTTTGAAGGATCAAAGTATTAATTAAATCTTTGTTAAAAAATAATTTCCAAAACTATATTGGTTTAAAAAATAATTCCCGAGGAATATAAGAGTTTTTTGATTAATTATTTGAAGATCAAATTTTGAATATATTAAAAAATTAATTTTAAAATTTTAAATATGTTTGGGAATTAAAAATTATATTTGATGTTGAAGTATAATTTTAAAAATGATTAAATCCTATTTATTAAAATTTATTTTAATCATAGTCATAACTATTCGTAAATCACTTTCATTATTATATATTTTACCGCAAAAGTTAATTTTAAAAATTTTCAACTAAATAACTATAACTAATATAAAAATTCATCTGCATTAAAAGGCGTACCAAAGAAGTGACTGCCTCGCCTTCTTCAACGATAACCGTAAGAATCCACGTGTGAGCCCCTGAATGTCCCAGGTTTCGGTTTAGTTTTACCAATCTGCACCAAGAATTTGACAGTCACCCATTTTTCTGCTACGTGTCGGAGTCTAACTGGGGAAAGAAAAGACGCACCCAACTGGCTGCTCTCTGGTCAAAATCAAAATCAGAATCAGACATTTTGTTCAGCGCGGTCTAGAACCGCTGAACGGGTCGAGAGATATTTAGTTAGTAGAGTTAAACTTTTTTAATTTTCTAAAAATGTAAGGTTATTATTTTAATTTTTAAAAAATCTTTATTATTAATTTAATATTTAAATTTAAAAAATATCATCAAAATTATTTTTTATATATGAATAAAGATTAAATTAATAAAATTTTAATGATTGAAGGATTGAATTGATGATAATTTTATATTATCGAAATATTAAATTGGTAATATTTTTTTATTATTGAAAGACTAAATTAAGATTAATTTATTTGAATGACTAAAATGATGATACTTTCTAGATTTAGAAACTAAATTGATGATAAAATTCTTTAAAAAATTAAAGTGATGATAATTATATCTTTTAAGGATTAAAATAGAGGTTTACTCTAGTTTAAATAATGTTTCTACATACTATTTATAACGTGACACATTAGTTATGTAGTCATTATTATTTTTTACAATGAAAAACAATAATTAATTATATAACTAATACAGTAATTAGATTCGCGAATGTATGACTTATCCCATTCACTATATATTTAAACTTATTTAATTTTAAATATATTTAATAAATTTAAATAAATTAAATTAATTTTAATAAATAAATAATTAATGAATTAATTAAAATATTCATTTGATTTAATAGATATTTATAGATATAGTTTAAAAAATAAAATACACTTAAATATAAAAAGAGTTTATATTTATTTAATTAAAAATAGATAAATATTAGATATTTATTTATTAAAAATTAATAAATAAATTAATTATCATTTATTAAAATAAATTATTGATTATTTGAATTATTTTAATAATTTTTAATAAATCTTAAATCAATTATAATTTATTTTTTATTTATATATTAATAATTTAATTTAAAATTAATTTTATTTATTTATTTATTTGTCACTTTTATAATATATATTTAATAATATTTCCTCCAGACGCTGGTCTTGCGGGCCCCATATCCTCTCCATTTAGACCCACGCATGCTCGCCACGTGGACACATATGGTAGGCGTCCACACCCGGAACATCACGGAGAGCAGAACACCGCGTATATCAACAGGAAAGGAAAGGCCTGCCCCAACTCTTTTATTATTTTAGAAATTTCTTATATTGAAAAACATTAATAATTAATTTATTAATTTAAATTCTGTGTGAATTTAAAGTACATACACAGTACGTGGTAGGAGACGAAACTTTCTCCCACTTTTTGGATTTCGAAATCCATGCAATGGTTCTATAGATCTTGGGAGCCTTTTCAATGTAAGCCTTAAATAACGCAAAAAGATAATGATAATATAATAATAATAATAATAATAATAATAATATAATAATAATAATAATAATAATTTGAATTTTTTAAAATATTATTGGATGTGAAATTATATTATTAGATTTTTTTTATTTAATGCATATATAATTGTGCTCAAGTTGCGCAGCAGGGCTTATAAAATTGGAAAGAAAGAAAAGCTTGGCATCCAAGTCATGTGGTGTTGGTTGTGGAGAATAAATGTGCCAGTGCCACCGCCAGTCAGCGTGACGATACGTAGACGCAATGGGAACGCCAAATAAAAAGCTGAAGAGAGAGAATGAAAACGAAGTTTCCGCGTAGACAGATGAGACTGCGAAGGGACTGTGAGTCTGCGATGGATTCTAAACAACTAAAACAATTATTTATTTACAAAATAAAATATGGACAGCAAGGCAGGAATAAGGAATTATATATATATACATGTTGTAGTGAGTCAAGTGATTAAAAGATAAATTTATAATTTGACAATTACAAATTAAATAGAGTTTTTATTAATTTTTTATCGGTGAGTTATTTTTAAATTTTTTGTAAGTGTTCGTTCTGTCTATAAACTTGCTCTGACTTTGGACGCTCTACTCCATTTAAATTTTCCATTAAAAAATAATTATTTCAATATTATTAAATCCTATTTTCAAATGTTGCAAAGAGCAACAAAAACATAAAAAAGAGCAATATATTGATTTGGATTTGGTTTCTTCTGTGAAATCTGAAGGAATAACAGTAATGGAAAGAAACCCTTGTCTGAGCAAAGAACATCTCTCTCCTTTTTTTTTTTCTCTTCCTACGCGATTCACACCTGCCTCTCGTTCACACCATCCACATATACAATCTTTCTTTCTCTTTCGTCTTTTCTCTCTCTCCTCCATACCTCCCTCCCCAAATAAAACCCTTCTTTTCTATAATCAGAGCTTTTTTCTTGCTAGAGGATTGTGTTTGAGTCACTTGGTCTTCAATTCTGATGGAGGGGCATCATCTTCATCATCAACGGCACCAGCACCACCAGCAGCAGCAGCATCATCACGCTCATAACATCAGTGTTAACGTGGATGTCACCGACAGATTCCCTCAGTGGGGCATCCAAGAGACGAAGGAGTTCCTAATGATCCGAGCAGAGCTGGATCAGACTTTCATGGAGACAAAGCGGAACAAGCAGTTGTGGGAAGTCATCTCCAACGCCATGAAGGATAAAGGTTACCATCGAAGCGCAGAGCAGTGCAAGTGCAAGTGGAAAAACCTCGTTACCCGCTATAAGGTATTAATTTATTTATTTATCCATATGTATCAAACTCAAATAAATTTTATAGAAAAACCCTGTTTGTTATTAACTTATTATATATTAAACGCATACCATTTTTTTTTCCTTTTTTTTTTATATTGGATTTTCCACCGGATAGGGGTAAACTTTCGTCTCGTGCGATTTTCATGAATAAGACAAGTTTGAAACAATAAAATAGTTAAGATGAATTAGTGTTTGTGAAAAGTTCTAGCAGGTTAATTAGTTGTAGTTGATATTATGAGCTTCTTCATGGGTTTCTTGTATAGTAATACTGCTACTTTTTTTTTTTTTTTTTGAGATTTAAAGGGATGTGAAACGATGGAGCAAGAAGCCTTGAGACAGCAATTCCCGTTTTACAACGAACTTCAGGCGATTTTCACTGCAAGGATGCAGAGAATGTTGTGGGCTGAGGCGGAAGGAAGTTCCAAGAAGAAGGCGATGCAGCTCTCTTCTGAGGATGAAGACGGTGCTAACGAAGAGAGTGAGGGAGATCAGAAAGGTAGCAGCAGAAAGAAGAAAAAGGTTAAGATGGTTGGTGGAGGTGCTGTCAGTGGTAGTGCTAGTGCTAGCAGTAGCAGTTTGAACAGTTTGAAGGAGATTCTGGAGGAGTTCATGAAGCAACAGATGCAAATGGAAGCGCAGTGGATGGAAGCGTTCGAGGCCAGGGAGAACGAGAGGAGGTTAAAGGAGACGGAGTGGAGGCAAGCCATGGAAGCGTTAGAGAACGAGCGGATAATGATGGACCAGAGATGGAGGGAAAGGGAGGAGCAAAGGAGGATCAGAGAAGAAGCTAGGGCTGAGAAGAGGGATGCTCTAATCACAGCTCTGCTACACAAGCTTAGAAGTGAAGAGATGTAGTTTGGCTAGCTAGAGCTAACTTTTATCTGTTTCTTCTTCTCATGAAGGAAGCTTAATTTCAGAGGTTTGTTCTTTAGAACTCTAAATTTCTTGGTGCTTAACTTTATGGTTCTTTGAGATTTTACCATGTTAATTAGAATATCTCCTCCTGTTTTGCCCACTGAGGCTTTAATTTCTTTAGCCAAACCAAAGTAAAAAAAAAAAAAAGCTTCTATTTTAATTTTTTTTTCCTCTCATGTTCTTTTATTGGTGTTTGGCAATCAGCTCGTAATTATGGTTTTTGTCATGCAACTACTCTTTTATCATTGAGAGAAGACCAATATCTACATTCCCAAAAAAAATTGTGAATGTTTCAAAGAGCTTCTTCTGGTAGTAGGTGTAGGATATATACAAGAGCAAAATTCACATCACCTAACTAATTAACCATCGAAAACGGGCAAAAGATCCACAAAACGTTGTCCACAAGATAATGCTCATCATAATGGCTATCCATACTGAGATGCACAGTTTTAAGGGTAATGGGGCATTTGCTAAAATGGATCACTTCGCACACAAAGTGCTGTTACTTTCACTTTTGAATATACTCTAAAAAGAAAAAGGAGAAATTTAGATATACAGATATATGCTACTCTTCTATACTTCCATATATACATTGGATCAGAAGCAGAACTAGCGTTCTCAATTTAGTGATGAGTTGTATGTATTTCATATCAAGTTCATGGTCTTAAAAGGTTGTGGGAAAATAAAGAAAATGTAGCCACGTGTCCTCGTTAGCACTGGAAAGGATTTAAGGTTGAGGTTGAGCTCAAAACAATGAAGAGATATATACAATGATCTTTTCTTTGTGTGCATGAAATGAAATGACCTATAATGGTTTTAAAGCACTTGGTTCTATGTATATAGATCCTCTAATTAGATACTGCAGAGAATAATCATCATTTTACCTGAATTCGGAATTGCATCATGATCTCCAAGTTATGGATGGATTTCAAAGCTTGATTTGTATATGCATGAGGTTTTTGACAGCTAGCTGATTTGGTTTTGCATGCACGAGATGTCTCAAATGGTTATTGACATTGACCTGTGCACGTGAGAGGGGTCACTGTAACGGGAGCTAGAAAAAGTTTTCAGCCTCAGGTATGAACTTGTGACTTTTATTGTGACTAACGAATCATCCATTCCATGGAGACATTTATACTAAATTGACTTTTTAACTAGGAAAATAGATAAGGAGAAAAGGAGTTTATGTATCGATGCTAGAATAAAAAAAACATTTTAAGTGAAATTCATATATATTTTTGTGGATTATTCAATGATACATGATTACAATATCGCAATAATAGAGGAGTAAATATATATATATATATATATATATATTGGTACACAATTGCCCTCATATTTCAATGAGTTTAATTTACTTCATTTAGCTTAAGGTTACGCTTTGATGAAGCTATGCGTGTGTTATTTTGTGCAATTGTGACTATAGTATTGTGTAAATAAATTTATTCTTCTTATATTATTAAAATATTACTATATATATTTTCAATAGTTTATAGGTATCACTTGAAGACAATGAGAAAAATTTTCTGTTTTAATTATTCCAGGTCCATCATTAGTGTAATAAGCTTATATACATGGTATCCAATAAAAATACTGATCCATACAATAACATATATTTATTGGTATTGTGCATGTTTAATTCTGTGTATTTTTTAAATTTAGCGATTTCTTAAACAAATTATATAATGAATTACTTGTCTTTCACTAACAAGGGTTAGACGTAATGAAAAGTAAACCATACTTTCAAAAAGATGACTAATCAAACTTTAAAGTAAATACTTGTTAACAGAACATTCTTGATCAAAAATCAATTGCCATTATTGTAATTAATTTCATAATAATACCTGTAAAAACATTCCATTCAAAGACAAAAAAGAATTACTTGTCTTTTAATGCGTGCCCGTAAGTGGTGGTAAATTTCCTGTATATATACATTTAAAAAGTCGCTTGTATCCAAATGCACCATTAATTATTACATCACCAAACCAATGCACTTGGGATTTTACTTTTAGCTTGTTATGAATCATATTCATTTGCTCAAGTTAAGCTGATATAAGATTTCGATGAATGTCCTAAAGTCTGAGTCTGACTGAGATTGCTAATTTCACTGTATTTTAAATAGGTAATCCTGTGATTTACCAACTAAACAAATATTCATATTAATTATCTGACCAAATCAACGCTTAAATCTACATATATGAGGCTAAATAAAATGATGCAAAATATTGTGTAAGTACTGATTCAATATTTAGGTCTACTAATAGGTAAGAAAAAAACTCTTAGACTGATTTGTTTGGTCAAAAATATATTTCCACACAACCATTAGATATTATATTAATGTATCGTGCATAGCATAAAAATTAACCAAACTGCTGGTTTGCTGGTCAGAAGTTTCCAAGTTTGAATGCCTTTTTCAGTTCGTATATATATGTGTTCTTTTATTGTTTGAGTTAAACAATGAAGAAAAAGAATAGAAAAAGAGCAGGATTTGTCTCTCGTGTCTCTTCTAGATCTCAAAAAGTTGAACATTCAATTATAATTTAGAAACTTTCAATTTTTTGCCCTTTTTGTCCTAAAAGATTAACTAGATTCCCTCTTGTTGCAAACATGGTGTTTCCCCTATAGAACAATACCTGCTTAGATAACAAACAATTTGGAACATTCCGAGAGAACACGGTTTTACAGCAAACAATGTGCTGTCTAATTCTTCGAAATAAAAGTTTTCTTTTTTTTTTTAATCTTTGTAAAAGAGGTGCAAGACGTGATGTGGTAGGAAAGGAAAAGATTGTCTCTTTATAAAACAACATATAGCCGCCTACGAGCTATAACTTAAGTAACATTAAGTTTTTTTAATACTACTTGATTTTGAAATTGAATCATAATTAAATTGTTTTATCTGCATTTTAGCAGACTTTCTCATTTTCCTCGTTAGGTCATGTAAGACCACTGATCGTCATGATCTCGATGCTAAAAGGTTAGTTGAGTAACTTCATTTAAGAAAGAAAAAAAGAGATCATTTTAAAGTAATCATCTGAATGATCATGATCATATAATTGGCTCATTTGAATGACGTTGAAAAATCTCTAGTGATTTAGAAAATATTAAGATTTGAGAAAATTTATTAAGAAACTCAAAAGCTAAGGAGTCTAGTTTGTAAATAAAACCAATGGCCCAAGCAGATAGAAATAGAACAAGATGTAGGCAGAGAGGAGGACAAAAGGCTTTGGAATTAGATTTAGTTTTAAACTTAGTGATTATTCTTGTATTGCTTTTTTTTCTCATAGTGAAAATATTTTATCTTCTAAAGTGGACGTAGATATGGAATTTATTTAGGGTTGAATTCTTGCATCTCATTGGTATTTTTATGTTATATTTTGTTTATTGAATTTGTGCGAGGGCCTTTTGAGAGTCTTATTCTGCTACGATTATGCTTTTTTTTTTTCTCAACAAATGAGTCTTTGCATGTCTCTCTAAGATACTAGACATGCTAATGATGTTCTCACTGAATATTTGTAAAATTTGAATTGAACTGGTGAAGGGCTTGAGTTTGCCAGTTCAACTTTGCCGATTCAACGGCCAATCCGACAGTCCAAGTATATATTTAAAAAAAAATCAACCCAAGAAAGTCTGAAAAACAATAAATAAAAAATCACAAGAGTGACTAGATTTTCTAATTTTACCCGGTTGATTGAACGTGTGGTTCTAAAAGCACAATTCGTTTTGCATTTTGTGATCCCATTTCTCGGAGTGGCCTAGATTACGACGAATACGATGTCTGGCCAGTTGGGTCTGTGCCACAGGCGCACCGACACAAAACAACGAACATGCAACATTGGAGTACTCATGATGAGTTGTTGATGAATGATGGCGCGTAAGAATCTGTTCCCAGTTAATTTGGTTCTCTCTCTCTCTCTCTCTCTCTCTCTCTCTCTCTGTCCTCAAGTTTCCTAGTGTCCACCCTTAGACCTGTCTCCTTCTTCTTAAATCTAATACGCGTTTCTGACACAACATTTGCCGTGTCAATTTGTCACCAACTTGTCCCAAAAAATTCTGATTCTACATTTTGAATAAAAATAATTTTGGACATTCTCCAATTCAGAATAACGCGAGTCTAAACAAGGTGACGTAACTTTTTACTAAGCCAACATGACATTAGCCAATGTCTCATAAGAAGACCAGTCATCAACAAGGAAACACGGATCAACCAGCCAGCCTATAAATACGGGCTCGACATAACTCTAACGGTTCATGAGGGAATCAAACTCCTAATGCAACTCAAACACTTTGCCTATAAAAATAATTGCTATTCACCATGTATATTCTATCTCAATTACCTATACTTGTTGGTACATCTCTTTAATTTGAATGTTGGAGTGGATCCTTCTCTTAGATTTAGTGTAAAACATCTTTCAAATTATAACCCTGGTTTAGAAATAGAAATGCAGGATATTTTTTTAAAATAAAAGCAAAGTGGTTAAAAATATTCATCAATATAAAATTGGATAACATTATATAAACATCATTTTATATATACAAAAATTCACAATTATTTTTATATATATATTTAGAATATTTTTAAATCATGTCATATCTAGTCCTTTTTACAAAATTTTATATGCAATTTAATGAATCAATGCATGTATTATATCTCTTTTTAAAAAAATATTATTCTATAAGTTTATCATTGACTCAATGTGAAAATTTCTTCGTTGGATTCTTTTCTTTTTTTTTTTTTGGTATGATTTTAAACATTTTTTCCTTCAACAACCTTTCAGTTTCAGAACTGAGGTGCAAGATTTTAGTTATAAGAAAAAAAATTTGAAAATTGGCTAAATCAGAATCCGACCCATTATTGTCTGTTTGTTTTACATGGTTCTCAACACTACCGGACCTTTGAGAGAAAGAAATGTATTATTTTTTTTAGCAAACGCTGTTGGGATATCTGCCAAGTTAATATATAACCACACAATTTTCATATAAAGCCTTGCCACGTTGAGTATAATCTCAAACAAACAGGCATAATTATTTAATTTTTCTTTTTCTTTCTAATTTTTTTCCTTATCTTTGTAATTAAATTATATATTTACTTTACACTATTTTTTTTTTGTTTGATTCTGCAGACTTTGGAGGAACTTCACATTCTGACCCTTTCTGTTGAATCGCATCCCACAATGCAATAGTTTGAGCTTTTGAAAGGTGGCATAGGGTCAAAGTCCCAACATTATACCAAATGTGATCTTTTTTTTTTTTTTGTTTTTTTTACAACGGTAAGAAAACAGATAATTAAACTAGGGCCTTATGAAGCAAAGCCATTAGCAAATAGGAAAGGTCAGCAGGGGGAGTTCTCCAAATGACAAAAGCTTCATCTCCATTAATTTGCACCTTTCTTTGCTAACAAGTCAGCATATCTATTATTGGCTTCCTTGACAATGTGTATAATATTGATCTCACCTGCGAAAAGTATAACGCTTAATGTCCAAGATAACGTTACCAAAATGATGAAAAGCTGGACATTGTATTTAACTATTCTAATGGTTTTCATGGAATCTAACTCAATCAAAACTCAACGAAAACCATAGCTTGTCAAGCAAGCTAGCTGAAGGCCCTTGGTGATAGCATGTAGTTAGGTCAAGAGGTTACCTGCATTTCCGATAAAACTCGAGAAACCAGACACCCATGCCAGTTCCCCAAAATCATGTTTGATGAGACCACCAATTGCTGTACAAGGGTTGTTTGTTTGCTTGCACAATTATCACTGTTTTCTATTTTCAGTTTTTATGAATAACAAATACATATATTCTTTACTCCCTTAGCTGTGTACAATTTTCTATAAAGACATAGACATTAAGTCAATACCCATCTTTTTTTTTTTTTTCTCAATAACAATGTCTTGATTAATTATTAATTATCAAACATTTATTAATTGTTAACTATACTTTATGAATTTCAAACATCTATTATAAGAATTAACAATCAATAAATATTTGATAATAACTTATTTGGGATATTGATACTCCCAAAAAAAATGTCATCATTACCCCTAAAAAAGCCAAACAGACCGCATTGTAGCTCCACTCAAAAGGGATACATGCAAATACTTATAAACAACCTAGACACTTAAACTCAGCAAAACTACCTCTAGAGTATACTTTCAAGTTAAGTAGCTCATTAGACTTTTAATTACAAGCTCAATCTCAAAGTAAGTCTAAAAATGTCAACAAACAATTGTAACTCAATTGGCACCGGCCTTAATCATTAAAATTTGGGTATGATGATTTTAGAGGTTCAATATTCTTTATTAAGGCTCTTATTTCCTTCCCTTATTTGAGTGCTAGCTAGCACTTCCAATACCAAAAAAAAAAAAAAAAAAAAAACCTCTAAATTTTTTTTTTCAAGATTGCTAATAGAAAAAGTTGTGATATGGTTGAAAGCATATCCTCTCAACCTTGCTCTTAATGGAGTCTACTCCAACTAAGTACTAACAGACAACAACAACTAAGCCTATTGCTGCAACATTCTCTGCAATTTTAATTACAAGTCTAACGGAACCACTTATATGCATGTTCTGCCTTAAGATTCATTTTTAGTTCAACTTAATTTCATAGGTTTTCTCTTTTTTTTTATTGAAATTCCGAAATGTCTCTACACTATTTGGATGTGTGATTAATCCTTATCCAGGCTTCGGTTTAGCCTTAGCCCCAAAATGCCTAAACCCCAAAATGCTTCTAATCCATTTTGAACTCCTACAGTGACAGTAAAGTCTACCCACATGGAGTTTAGTTTGTCAACTGAATCACATTTTATGATTTAATTTTTTTATTTCATAAATTAGTTCTTATGTGGATGACAGTTATTAATTTTTCATTTTATTATGTACTTTAGATTTTCTAAATTCATTTATATAAAATTATTTTATTTTTTTTGTGTGAATCAGAATTATCGTTATAAAATTTGATTCATTTGAACTATCTCATAAACTTAATTTTTTCGAATAAAAAGTGATAATGATATGACATATCTGAGATGATGTTCCCAAGAATTGAACATATTTGTAAGTAAACATTTTTATATATAAAAATCACTTGTATAAAACTAATTCTTCTCAAATATATTATATTTAAAAGTAATTTTAAACAAATCACCAAAATCAATCCAAGAAAGATAAGATTATGATTGAATAATAATGTAAAAAAATTTTATGCGGATAATAAATAAATGATAATTAAATATTTTTCAATTAATTAGTGTCAAGTATTTTTCTTAATTAAATGATGATGTAGCACTATTACCTGTTTGATTGATAGTGGCATTCAGTAGAAGCTTATAAAAGGTTTCGTTTTCTCAAGGCCCGTTCGCATTAAAAAAATTTGTAATACAAACCGGCCATTATTGCGTTCCAAATTATCCGAAACTACAATAAGGAAAAGAGGCTGCTGCAAGGATCAGCCAAATTGCAAAACATATAATGCAAAGTGCTTTTTTTTTTTTTGGGCACAAGAGATATCAAAGAAGCAAAAGAAATATTTCTTAACAATGACAATATTGTTATATTATCTGGTTGGTTTTTTTTTTTTTGTAAAAACCTTTTTTTAAGAATATTATTTTTAAGAGTAATAGACATGTTTGCTTAACTAAAATATCATCGTTAATAACTCTAGACATCATAGGCTTCGACGATGACTATTAACGAAATTTTTTAGTATAATTCATAGATATATTTATTTTAAAATTATTTATTTTGTGACTGATGTGAGTAAGTTACAAATGGTTTTGTTTAAAATAAAAAACGTAAACATATTTATTTAATTAATTTGTGACCGATAATCAGCAGTTACAAATAATATTTATTAAAGTAATTATTAGATAAATATATAAGGACGTCGTTTCGGAAAGTTGTGAATATCGCATTACGATCCCGTTTAATGCTTTCCTTCCTTGTTACACTCATCAGCACAGCGCTCCTCAGTACCAAGTCTCTGAAACTCTAGACACTTGTAGCCATTGCCACTTGCCGCTGTTGCCGTTACCGCCATTGTCGTTGCCACATTCGCATTCTATTCCTTCGCGTAATCCTGCATCATTACGACGGCGACCCAGGTAAACTCAGACACTAACTGCTTCCAAATCGACAGGAGCATTGCACGACGACGATGGCTATTTTGGGGGAGACATCCAGCTTCCGTGCATTTTGAGTTTTCCATGCACAAATCTGTAGGTGAACTTCACTTTCCTTACAAATCTGTGTACGAATCAGGATGGCTGTTCAACAGAGAGATCTTTGTTTTAATTTATTGTCTAGACAAAATAAACTCATCTTTCTTGTTCCTTGGGCACATTGGAATTTTATTACGGTTGTGTTTGAAATCATTTAAATTGAAATTGATTTGAATTGAATTGAATTCGGTTAAGAATCAATTCCTACGTTTAAAACTCATTATAAAGAATTAGAGCTAAAATCCATTAAAATCCATCAAAATTCTCTCACACTTAGTAGGATTTTTAAACTTATATAATTAAAAGGCTAAAATATAAAAAACCTATGGCTCATTTGCGGAAAATTCCTGTACTTTGAAACTCAACAATACAACTCTCTAAACTTAACAAAGCATTCTAGTGCAAATTAAACCATCTGTGCATGTGAAGTCAAAAGAATCGAGTTGTTGAATTTTAAAATATATAGGGATTTTCTGTAAATAATCTATAGTTGAAGGAAGTTTTTTATATTTTAACCTCAGTAACCCGAGCAAAGATTAGTGCTGTGGGATTGGGGATACTTCGTAAGAACAAAAGAAAAATCACGTAGTCATAGATTTTAAAATTACTTTATAACTTTCTAAATAAAGAATTTGATTTACAAATTAAATCCATTGTCAAAATTAGTAATTCCAAACACTCTACAGAAATTCTGCATAATTAGATTTGAACTAGTTGGTTAGTGGGGCAAGAGGAGTTTCTACCTTGTTTGTTTTTATTTTCAAAACAACTTTGGCTTTGGGAGAAAATTTCTGGAACTGAACCATAAATCGTTTGAGGTGAGTTTCCTTCTCATCTTTTAATGGCTTTTAAGTAGAAATTAGAAACATGATTTGAGACATATAATTGGGTAAAAAGAATAATTGTTGATGATTATCATTTTTGAAAGTTCAATTGATGTATAATTTGTGTTGAGATTAAATAAGTATGAGTGTATAATGTTTAGTCCTTATTGAGATGCTTCTAATTTATGTGCTAAAGGCTGAGGTAAATTAGCCCTTTTTAATAGATATGGCATTTTGAGTAAGTAACTACATTTTGTTGTAAGACCGATGACAAGAAAGTGCTTATGTGAGATAGGAGAAGGCCATGCATGTAAACTTGTTTGGTGATTTGTTAAAGAAGTTTATAGGATGATTTTCTTTGGAAAAGTTATTATCTAATAGGAGAGACATAGACAGACTTTGTAAATGGATGGGAATTGGGAGATTACATGGTGAGTAATAGTCAAGGAAGCAAATTGTAAAGTTTGAAAACTCTATGGAGTAAAAGCAGAATTTATAAATAATATTGTTTCTGTTTTGGAAGTTGTCCACTGTCTAGAGGTAAGAATTTTAGTTTGAAAATGAATAGCAAATTTTAAATATAAGCCTGTTTCCATTTATCTCTATAATACATGTTTCTGTAATGTTAAATATCCACAACCGTTTTACAGTATTCTTGTTATAGAAAAGTTACAATAATTTATTTATACCAAACACTTAATTAATGTGAAATTCACAGTAGCAGTTATCTCATTTTTATACCATCCAATTTCTTGACATGCTTCCATAGCCGCTTTTCCACAGCACCTATGAAACAGCAGCTTTTGAAAACTAGATATATATATATATATATATAAAACAAGGAAAGGGGGTAAACCACATCCTTCAAATTATTAATATTAATATACCAAAAAAGTCTCGAAAAAAATCAGATTCAAGTTCAACGTATTGCACATTGTAAAATGAATTGCAAAAGCAAAACTATCCTGTTTTTTGTTAACCACTAAGGTTTTAACTGTTGAAGTGCATGAA
Organism: Castanospermum australe; assembly: GCA_019955255.1. Classification (NCBI taxonomy): domain Eukaryota; kingdom Viridiplantae; phylum Streptophyta; class Magnoliopsida; order Fabales; family Fabaceae; genus Castanospermum; species Castanospermum australe. Next base: position 205,439 of record NSJW01000746.1, read on the forward strand.
AAGACATGCTTATGTTCAAGTAAAATTGACTGAAGAGGTAAAGGCGGGAAGAGAATCACCTAGAGCAATGATTGGTGTGTTGTTTACACATCCTATTGTAAATGTGATTATAGAATTACGTCAACTAAGAATCAATCAGGAAAACGAGCTTGACCAGATTGTCTCAACAGCCACAGAAGCTTATATACATACAAATAAATATGCCTTCTTAAAGAAACCTTTACCTTGCAAATGACATTTGTAGAACTGGTACAAGCACTGCCTTAGCTGGATATACAAATGTTTTTTCATAATCTCATTAATCTGTTTTGTAATGAATTCTGAGTTGGTTGTGTTGTGATGACAATAATGGCTTTCTGCCTTTTTTTTTCTTTCTTTCTTTTCCGTCTTCACAACCATAGCTATATATCCAAAAGACTGAAACTCTAAATAAAAAATGAGACACATTTTTCTTCCATATGATATATATATTCCTTTTCAAACAAGATATTGCCTTAAAATTTCAGACATTTCCTTATTATTCCTTTAGTTTGTGGGTGTGCACTACAGAAAAAACTTTCTTATGTGATCTTGTATGTATTAGGCTATCTTTCGCTGTGTCAATATTAGCATTTCTTATGGTCACTCTCATTAGACTTGTTTCTTCATTTGTGATAATTGCTATTTTTTCTTTGGCTTTGGAATTCATATATATTTAGTCCTTTAGGTTTCAATTCCAACTTGCTGCATTTGTGCTTTTGTATGCCTTAATGTGAACTTTCTAGTTTATCATTTTGCTTCCAAGTAGCTAGATTGCTTACCATGATCTCTGGAACTCTTATTTAAGTTGCTAGTATATTCCCTTTTATGAGTTTGGGCTGTTGCTTGCTTGCTTGCAGCAGCTGCTCCTAGTTTGCAGCATGCAGCAGCTGCTGCTTCTGTTCTCATTATTTTTGTTCTCAGAAAAATACATATTGTTACTTATATTGGAGCCAGTTTATATTTTTAATACTTGAATCTTCGAATGATTTAATTTATTTTCATGTGGATACTTGAAATCCAACACATAAAAAGGGGTGAAGAATGACCAAAACAGATTGAACTATTATAATTACAATTATAATTCTTCAGTGCTTGATGGCCAATCTTGGAATATCATTTGCTGCTGTTATGTGTTATTGCAAGTTGGTGTTATTGTTAGCAATGAAATTGTTGTCTTCTATCTTTATGCTGAGATGAAAATTTCTAATCATCGTACATGGATGTATAATAGATTAAACCCAGGTAGAAAGGGATATACGAATGACTTTTTACACGGGGTTGAGGAGTTTGTTTCTTTTGCATGCCGACAACCAGTTTTCTTAAGTTGTGGTAAAATTAGGTGTCCTTGTTCTAAACACAAAAATCAGAAATTCTTAACCGCAGATGAAGTGAGGGTTGATCTTTCTAGGAAAGGGTTTATTCCTGATTATTGGTGTTGGACATGTCATGAAGAGCGTGAAACTGAAGAAACTAGAGATGATATTGATTGTGTTGCTTCTAGTAGTGAGCAATCTGGTCATAATGAACATTTAAATATACATGAGGAGATACAATCTAGTAAAAACGCTTCTGAGGAGTCTTTTGAAGCTCCACAACAGTCTACATCGTCAAAATTGGATTTAAGGATTCATACTGTTGGGGGAAAGAAGAGACAGATTTATGGACTTGAATTGGAGTCCATCTCAGCTTCATCTTCCATGCAGCCCGGGTCATGGGTTCTAACTCCAGAATTTCAGGAGCAGTTGAGGTCTTCAGTTGCTGCCATGAGTTGAAATTGATAGACAACGGCGTGAGGACAAAGAAATTATTCGGAGGCTGCGGTGTGAGAAAGAGGAAATCATTCAAAGGCTGCGCTGTGAGAAAGAGGAAATTATTCAGAGGCTTGACTGTACTGAAGCAAAGATATATGAGTTGTTTCTTAAGTTTGATAGCATGTCTTCTACTTCCCAGCCTCCTGCACATGCTTCTACCTCCCATGTTGATGGTGATAGTGATTATTATTGCTAGATTATTTTTAGGTGTTGTGTAACTGATACTAAGTATTGTTAGAAAATGAACATAATTATATAAATTATTGATTTCATGTTTATAAATTATAGTCGGCATATGACGTTGATATATTTTGATTGATGAACGGAAAAATTAGGTTCCTTAACAAGTGTGAAAAGAGCAGGCAAAAATTGAGGTAATTAAAAGTGAATAGATTTATTTAAAACTAATTTGTGATTAATTTTATTATTATTATTTTATCATTTTTTGACTACAGTATTGGTGAAAAAATATGTATAATATTGTTATGACTGAATTTTTTTAACAAAATTGTTTTAAAAACAGTGTATAATTTTTTTTTATAAATTAAGAATATTCTTGCATGATTTGATTTATTTAAATTATTTTATAGATATAATTTTTTCGAGTTATGAGTAAAAATAATATGATTTTTTTAATATGATTGTAAGATGTGGATTATGATTGTTTGGTTACAAACGTTTTGTGATTGCTCACTTCTGTTACGAAATTCGCTCAAACTACCAATTTATCTTATGTTGTGATCAATATTGTAACACAGAGTCACAAAAGTAGTCACAACTACTTTTGGCCGACTAAAATTTTTTGTGATTGATTTGTCAATAAAAAATCATGCATTTTTGTATGATTTCGGGAACCTGAAGAGGTGATTGACGGCAATGACGTGAATAAAAGTGAAAAAATATTGGGAAAAAGTATACTCAGAAATCGTTTTTACTTTGAAATATTTTTGAAAATATTGAAACGAACATAAGAATTCAACATTTCTCATATAAATATTCCTGAGACTAAATAAATATTTTTCTAACCAAACTTTCCATGCTTGACCTTCTAGTACATCCAAATAAATATAAATTGGATGTTGCTGCCACTTTCAAGTTGATTAGGGAAGCATTCTTTTGTGTAATATTTAGTACGTAAAAATGATGATTATATTCTTTACTCATTTCATAAAATAAAGAGCTCTTATGTTTGTTTCCGAAAGCAATCATGTAATAGTAATTCTATTTTGTTTCATTTTAAAAAATTAAAAATGTAACATGAAATTTATTTTTTATTATAGGTAGGATTGAAATTTTATACTTAATATAATGGGATTGAAAAATTTTCCGTAACATATTTTTATTATTTTATAAAATTACATTTACTTTTCTTATTAAATTTAATCTAACCAACATAACATATTAACTTTGTGTACCAAATTGTTAATTAAGAATCTACTTCATTCCATTCTCTTTTTTTATTTCATAAAATCATCATTTTTAGTACTAGATATTAGGTCGATGTCTGATCCAAAGTCCAACTTGGTAAGATTTTTATTAGATTGTTAGTATGTGAAAATTATTAGTTTCTTATTTGGAAATATACGGTTGCTGACTAAGCAAATGTTACAGCTTACTAATTTATGTATTACGAGTTGAGAAAGTTTTGATATATAAAAATATATTTTATATAAGAGAGTTTATGATCATTTCAATCGTAAGGTGATCGAGGTTTTGATTGAGGTTTTTCTTGTTTTTCTTAAGAATCTTTTTGGCTTAAAACTATTGGAGATAATGAAAGGGATTTATGCATAATTCCCTATCATTCTCCATCCAAAATTTTCTTACCATAAATCCACTCATTGATTTTCTATGAAAGAAAAAAGTTTGTACTTACCAACCCGAATCTCGAAAAATTAGTTATTTCTTAATTATGGATAGTTATTAAAATATTTTTATCAACTAAAAAAATTATTTATATCAAAATCAAAGAGGATAATAATTTGAAATTAAAAGTTGAAGGACTGGGGTAGGTAAAAAATTAAAGAGACCATTTTACTGGAAAAATTAAAATTTTTAATGAATAAAGTAAATAAAATCAGTAATTGTACACTTGATATAAATATCTCAATTCCTTAAGTTTATATCATATGTGAGAAATATTGATATTTAATATTTTGATAGTCTTAGTAAATTGATTAAAATAATAGAGTCAAAGTGAACATTTTGTCTGGAGCATTAGGCATCTCGAATTCAACATTGTTAACATGGGTTAAATAGATAATGTCAAATTTGAACCTATAATAACAAAATAGTATTAATGTTAAAAAAAATGATATTATTATTAAATGAGTGAAATCAAGGACGAGCAAAATAAAATAATAACCTGAAGGCTTTAGCCTCGTATTTGAGTGAGAATTTAACCTTTTTTTCCCTTTATTTTGAAAAGAGTAAATGTTGGATTTTAATATATGCCACATTATATTGTTGCTTTATTTATAAATAAATTAAATTAATCATTTAATATTAATTTATGTTATCAAATTAATTTTTAAAGTGATATCAAATTAATATGACTAATATCATTAATTATGATTGAAGTATTAATTTAATGTTAAAGAAATTTAGGCAGAGCTCAAGGATAAGGCACTTACATATATTCTATCATTAAGAGACAACTGACTGAAACATGGATGAAACCGATTAGAAAACGTTAGAACTACATGAGAAAATTGGGCCTAGCCGTGGGTTAGGCCTTTCACCTTTCATGGGCTGTGACTCAGATGAATAGCCTATTAACCTCAGCCTGGTGACTAAATATGCCCACATGCTTGAGGTGCTAAACATCTACGAAAAAAACTATGACCAAGAAAAAAAAAGGTCTGCGATCAAGTTCCTAAATGCGACCAAGCAAGCTGAGCAAAACCGAATGAACATGATTTTTTTTTCCTTTGCTGAGCCCATGCTCTACTCAACGTTGGAACAAAAAGAAACAGAGTATCCAACAGAAGCACGACTGGGCTGGTGCATACTCTTGGGCTCTTAGCCTCAAAAACAATTCAGTTAAATGGCACTCTTTATTCCACGCCTGAAGTTTAGTTCTTTTTGTCATGTAGAGAATGGAAACGTTCATTTTCAAAAATATCGGAAAATTTAGACTGTTTATTTATAGTTTACACAGCAAGATAACAAAATGCTCAATATGAAAGTTCTACAACTTCATTGACGACCTCATGTATCAAATGGTCGAAAATTTTATGCTCAAACACCAAACAAATTTCCTCAAAGCTTTCAGTCTCAGACATACGCTTTGGTGTGCAATCTGACCCTCTGAGATCATTTTCTGTTAAAGTGCGAACCTTCAGCATTAATTCTGAGTAACATTCTGTTTCCCTGTTGACGTCATGGTCGGCATAACCTTTATTATTGCTTGCTCTGTCTTCAACGCCATCACTCAAGGACAGTAGCACTGAAGACTTCCACTTTGACTTTAATGCCAAGGGGCTTGTAATTGTATCATCTGCAACAATAATCATATATTTATCTGAGATGAAGTTTTAAGTTGAAACTGTATGAAGATTTGAAGGATGCAAGTTGCCACTTTTTGAAGTTTGGGGGTTCTTTGACTTCTTTCCTTCATAAATGAGCAGAGGATTTGGCTCGAAAAGCAGTAAAAATGGATAACCCAAATCAAAAATTGCAACAAATATTCAATTTCAACCATTTCTGAACAAGTTGGAAAAAAAAAAGGAATTCAGTAAACAAACCTAGAAAATCAGTTCCATAAAGGAATGGATAGTCATTGATATCTAGAACTGAAACTGGACTAAGATTTTCCGAGCTATATTCAGTCTCTATCTTCATTGATGACTGCTGGTTTCTTTTGTTCTTTGTGAGTTTTCGTTCAGCAGACACTTTCTTTGGCTTAATTGGCATTGCAGAGCTTGAGCTTGAACCAGCACCACTATTTCTATAACTGCAACTCTTGGAGCGTGGGGAAACAGTGGCCAAATCTTTAGCTACACTGTGATTTCGAACCTTTGTTCTATGCTTAACAGGGACCCTTCTGGGCTCATTCTTCAACTTGGAAATTTTCTTGTTCTTCCCTTGATTCCTCTCCTTCTTAACAGTAACCCTCTCTCTCGTAATCTCCTTGTTCTTCCTCCCCTGTTTCTTCCTGAATTTCGATTCTCCCAAACTCACTTCGGATTTCCTCACGTTAGATCGAGCTTCGTGATCTTCAATCTCATTATTATCCCAGCAAAGCACAACAACGTCACGATTTTGCCTCTGAACCAACGCAGGAACCTCTCGAAACGATGCTGAGGTTTTCACTCGGCGATGGTTGCCTTGGCTTGGATCAAACTCCAGCAAGTAATCGACGAAGTTCATTGACCTACTTCGCGGAACTGAATCTGGGGTAGTTCCTTTCGATACCCAGTTGGCATTTGGCAGTGAATCCAACCCCATTAGCCTCGCCACTATTCCAGGGGTAGCTGCATCAGCCATGGCATCTTTATTTGGATGCACCAACTCTGCTTCGTCTGATTCTGTAACCTGATCAGATGGGTGCACTGGAGGACTATTTCCGTTTCTAGAACAAAGAAGCAAGCGTAAGAAGGCAGAGAAACACCCAGATTTTGCATTATCTGGTTCAGCCATAATCAATCCTCCAAACCCCAATGGAAGCTGCTGCTTAAGGAGGTAGAAGTGACAATGCAGAGAGAAAGACAATGGTCCCTGCAGTGGTTAAAGACCAGAGAGAAAATGAGTGGTAGCAGGGGTTGGGGTGAGAAAGGGTCGTTGAGTTCCCACTAGAATGGGATGGTATTAGCCAAGATAGGGTGTACGAAAGGGTACTTTATTGAAGAATTTGGGAAGAACAGGCATTGACTCTGATTCACCATCTTCCTCACATCTTCATGCCTTTTGCCAAGGAATTTTTCTTTATTAATGGTGCCTGTACGTCCTAGTCCTACGAGGCTAATACGTGTGAACGGTGATTTTCAAAAGGTGCTGCCGAAGTTACTGACTTTTGACGTCGGAGATGACAACGTGGTCCACCCTTGGGGGAATGGGGATTCTGTAACTGTCCCTCTGAATAACTGCACCGACTTTGTTGACTTCTCGTAGGTTTGGGAGATTATGTGTCGGCCCAATTGTATTGGCAAGATCAATTGATGTGCCCAACAGCTTGGGAGCCTAGTTCATTGTAATTTGAATGTGCACAGAACCCACGAGGTGCTGAAAGTGAGTTATGTTTTGTTTACTTTAATTCTTAAAGTCTTATATTATAAAGAATATTATATTATTATTATTTTTAATTTAAAAAAATTAATTATATGAGATAATTTAAATAAATTAAATTCTGTGTAATTTAATTTTTAAAAATTACATTTTATAAAAAAAGTTATATTATTATCACGTTTAATCTGAAGAGATTAGTTATGTGAGACAATTTAAATGGATTAAACTTATGTTTTATTTATGAAAACTGTAATTTAATTCTTAAAGTCTTATATTATAAAAAATATTATATTATTATTATTTTTAATCCAAAAAAATTAGTTATATAAAACAATTCAAAGAACATGTTCCAAATCTCGGATAATGTTTTCAATTTGTTTCCCTATTACTAATACTGAAATTTCAATCTCCCCCAAAGGAAGTCCACTTCTGGGATGCAGTGGGTCCTTTCATCAGTTGTTGCTAAATCTTTTTTTGACAATGATGGTGTATGCTTAAACAATTATGTCAAAATAATGTGGTTCTCATCTCTCAAGTTGACCCACCAACCATTATTAAACAATTTAGACTAAATACCCATTGTAATATGTTTATAGAATCATTTTTTTTAAATTAAGAGTATTTCACAAAGATTAGTCATTTCAAATCGTCCCAAAATGATATTACCTTTTTCATAAAATGCGATTCTAATAATTAAACTATGGTTTTTATGTCTACGAACTTAGTTCACTTCTGTTATACCTAACACTTTATGGGTATCATTTCTCCTATTATTATCAAAATATAAAGAACACTTCCAAATGGCATTATTATACACCTTTGAAATGCTCTTTGCCTAACAGAAGTATCCATATCAAGTTCTTCACTCAAAAATTTAGAAAAGGACAGAGTCTGTGATAAACTAGAATGATCCTTTATATGATGAACTCTTCTTTTTTATATTACTTTTCATTTTGGATTTTGATTGTTTTCTATTACTGTTACCTCACAGAATCTTGGTTAATGCTGAGCTCTCAAAAATAATCAAAACAACCGGTGGTGTAAGACAAGGGATCCACTCTTCAAGTGTCAACTTACATTTTCATCATGTGTATGGATATGTTTCTTGGGAAACTATGTTGAAAGCGTTCAAACTAAATAAGTGACTCCTTTTTCACTTTCTAAAAAACAATTTTCCGACGCTGCACTATGCTATGCAGATGACTATCTTTGTCTTTCTAACGGTCTTTGTACATAATGCAAAAGTTCAATCTCAAATCCTTTCTGGATATTCAATCAACTGTGCCAAACCTAACATCATTTTCTCCAAAAATGTTTCAATGATTGATAAGAGGAGAACATCTTGGCAGTGGGACTCCTCTTAAAATGGGAAAACATCTTGATATGGATTTTAGTTATCTCCATAGGAAAGTGCGGAAAAACCTCTCAAATGGCTGAGCACCTAGCTTATGGGCTAGGGAAACTCCAGGAATTGGGTATTCCAATTGCTTGGAAATAACTACCTAAATCATTAGAAATTAATGGCTTGGCATAAGTTATCTACATATCCAAAATGTAGCTACCCTTTTTAAGGTGGTGTGGAAGCTACTGAAAGAACTAAATGACTTGTGGTTTAAACTTTAAATTGATAGGTCCAAAGTACTTGACTACTTATCTTCATGGTATTATAATTTAAGCATCGACCTGGACTTGGTTTCAATTTGATGGTGGGTCACGGAGATCAAATTAGCTTCTCTGAGGATAGCTGGTGAAGTGGGGGACCCCTAAAGCACTTGGCTTTACCACAAAATTCACACCTCAAGATACAAGACTAAATGCTTCATTTTGAAGGGCTTGGAATATCCATCGGTTAAAGAACATTGTATCGGAAGATGTTGTAAGCCAAGTGCTTTCTCAAAATCTTTTATGTGCCTTTCTGCCTTTGATGGTTAACGAACTAAGTTTCTCAATTTACTCGATTGCTGGTTAACCATGATTCACTCACATGTTTTTTTAGTTGCTTAAGTCTAGAAAGGTTATATGGTGGAAATTAATTAAACAAGAATGAAGACACAGCTAGATGCCTTTCAAACTCAAGCGAGCAGCATACAAGTCTCCAACACTACATAACAAAACTAATTATTGAGCAAGCTCCAAGGACATTTGAAGGATAGATTAGCCAACTCTACTTGTGGTCAATAAGACTTGCTCACCTAATCAACTTTCTATTCATGACAACTGTATGACTTAACAAATGCAATGCAAGACGTTTTGACAAAAAATTGTTGTTGTCCTTTGCAAAAATACACAATAATAATCATCTCCAGACCAAAAAATGAGCTGCATCCGTTGTGTCTAACAACTAGAAATCTTTGACACTTTAATAAGGAGAAGTTGCTTATAGAAGAAGACAATCCGGGGAATAGAACTTGTTGCCATATCACTAGAAATTCTCTAATATTCTTTTGCTCTATTTGAAAGAAAATTATTGTTCTACCAATTTATAAACAGAGAGCTTGTGTGATTGGAAGGGAAATACACTCTTGTGAGATTTTACAGCTCGTGCACAACTTGCTATGATCTTTCATTTGTTTTTTATATATATTAGATTCGTAAGAAATCTGCATGTGTCTAATTTAGAGATGTTAGGATAAAAGGAAAACTACTTATTCTATCTTGAACAAGTTAGAGTAAAAGAAAAATTACAAATAATTTAATTTAGAAGGTTAAAATTGAAGAAACAACACTCATTTGTTATAAAATTCACGAGGACTGGGCGTAAGCTACTTCCTTGAGCTGAACCAATATAAATTGTGGCGTTTGTGCATTCTTCTCTCGTTATTAACTCTTTGGTTCAGTGTGTAATGTTTGTTCATTTTACTTAGCTCCATAATCTCTAGTTGTTCCTTCTTTCTAACTAACTTTGTTGAAGTATAAGACAAATTAATTGTTACCAACACAATTGATTTCCTAATTTGACTTGGAGAAAAGGAAGGAAGGAAGAAAAAGAAAATACGTTCATGATAGAACAAATAAAATTTTTAAGTCATGATGAGTATATCTTTTTCATTTTTGCATCATGTCAAAGTAATTTTGGCTGATATTTGACATTATTTTTGGTGCCCATTTTGAGACCTGTTACAAAGTTTTGTGAGTTTCTGCGCATATAATTGAGCATATAAGTCCTTTCATTAATGGATTTAACTTTTTAGGACTAAATTTCTGATCTGACATATCTCTCGGTTTGTAGCATATATCGGACAAGTCAAAAAGCGGAATATAAATTTTTTAAAAAAACTGTTATTACCGTACAAAAAAAGCTGACAAATGTAATTTACTCTGAAATTACCGTTATAACGATAAGCCAAAGGTAATTTATAATTTGTAGCATTAAATGTCAATTTATATCCATTTTAAATAGTTATAATAAATATATATGAAAAGCATAATTCTTAAAATATAATTCGTAATATTTTCAATAGTCTTTTACTATTTATTGTCACATCGTTTTTTCGTTGTTTGTATGTCTATTCGAATTAATTGCATGATTTTTTTTTTGAAAAGTATTTGTGGTACCTTTTCTATCTACTCGCTTTTGGAGATGAATGAATATTGATAGGGTATGATATGAATGGTGTGCAAAAGCTTAAGACGCAACTATTTTTTGGCTGTGGTCCATACCTTGCACGCCATACCATTACAGCTACAACTGCTACACAGCACATGGGGGGTGGCAATTCTGAACCATACTCTTGTTATTGCGCATTGGACACTAGCAATCAAATTTAGTACAAAGGTAATGACAGATTTGTCTGTGAACAGACCCATCATTTGGATTTCATGGCTATTGACTATCATCGTTTGATAGAAAATAATGGATGTTCATATGAAAATTATTAACAACATAGACTTCGAAGACAATTGGTCTTGCTGAGGTACACGGTACTATTATTTTAAGTGATTTGTCAAATATTTATTGGTTAATATTTCTCACAATAAATGCTTGATATTCATAAAATAAAAACTAACTACTAATAAATATTTTGATAAATTCGCTTAGTTGCCGATATCTTAAAAAAACGAGTACTAAAATAATCACTAGAAACAATATGCTTAAGTGGGCCTCCTAAAGGCAAGAAAGTGGAAGCACTATAATTTTCAACCTTGGACCAAAGAGTATGTCAAGGTAGCTATCATGCGACCCAGCATTTTCCGGGGACATCAAACCACTGACTGAGGATCAAATACTGAAAGCAATGATAAAACAGAAGAAAATGACATCAACTTCTTCAATTAGATGAAGATATCACTTTCCTTCATCAAGAATAAACAATTTACAGACTCTTTGCCTTTCAAAGAAGAGAAAACTACATATGGGTTTGTCAGCCATAGCAGGCAGTTACAATCGGATTTGTCAGCCATCCAATTTTTTTTTTATCTTTTAGCTATTGAGGAATTAAACTTTAAATGGGTTTAGGAACTACACGAGAGTACATTCTTTAAAGTTAAGGAATTTTGTCATGGTAGATGAATCCGTGGCCTCTCTTGTCTTCAAGAGGGGAAAATTTTTAAGCTTTACTTTGGTGTAGAAGAGCCACTGAGCGTAGGGTCTGTCTGATAGTACACAACATCCCCAGTGTCACTAACAAAATGGTCTTTCTTCAAGCTTCTTAACAAATCTCCAATGAGGTGAAATGGAAGAGGGCTTGACTTCTCTGGCTCCCGGTAATATTTTCCTAGCACTGGCTTAGCTGCCTCAGTCTACAAGTTCAGCAAACACAACATTCAAAATTCTGCAGCTCATGGAAGTTACTGTCTTTTTTTGATTCATTGAGAATGGAGTAGAGGGATACTCACTGCTTCTATCAGGTGATAGTGTGGGATTTGAGGGAAGAGGTGATGAATGACATGGGTTCCAATGTCATGGTGGATATTGTTGACCCATCCATAGTCACGATCAAGAGTTGTAAGCCCACCCCTAAGGTAGCTCCATTCCTGTCCAACATAATGAAGGATACAAAGATGTGAAGAAAGATTGAATTTTGAAAACTTCAAGTCCCCATAAAAAAAGAACTTGGCTAAAGAAAATTTAAATTGAAAGAAATGCCAAGGGCAAGTAGAACAAGGAAAGAGAGAAAAAAAACAAACATTTTCCAGGAAAAAGGAAAGTGCTGATACCTTTCCACGATACCATGGTAATTTGTCTTCATGGCCATGGTGATGCAAGTAAGTCACGAAATCCAACCACATGACGAAAATCTTCACTTCCAAGCAAAGTCAAATTAGGACTCCTTGGATTCAAAAAAGAAAAACCCATGAAGGGTCTAATGCATAGTTAGAAAAAGAGATGGAATTTACCCAGTACGGAACACCATAAAGCTTAAGCAATTGAACTGGACCCATTATAAAACCTAAACCTACGAGCAGAGCAGCCATTGCAGTCCAACAAAGTGTAGAAGTAATAACATCTTTTCTTTCACTGGGAACGAACAAGTCGCTGTTTGGGTCAAAGTGAGAACCGGTCTTCCCAGGACTCCTGCTCCACTGAATTAAAAGATCATCATCCATGTCAACTCCTCCACCAGAACTAAAAGCAATAAATGTTCAAGTTCTGGTAAAAAAACTGTTAGGCACGGTATCTTACAAGGTAGATAGGATATGCAAGCATTGGAAAAGGCACTGTAAATCTTAAGGTACGTGTTACATTGTCCAAGCGCTTGAAGATTTTCTCAGACAACTGCAAGATTGGCATTGAACTTCTTAGGTCAGAAACTTCGATTGATAGAAAAAATGGAGACAAACAGATTCTCCTTAAAAACCAGAACAGAGATTAGAAGCTAACCGGGTGCCATGATTCATCATTTTCAACATGGCCATGGTTTTGATGATGAGTTCTATGACTGATTCTCCTGTACAATTCAGAAAAATATCAGTTTCAAAGCCGAGACTAGAATGAAGCAGGTTAGGAGAATTAGAAGTATACAAGACAAAAGAGGATTAGAAGAACAGCTATTCCTGCAGGAGCATACCATCCATGATATGGCACTAGAATTGAAGAATGCAGCAGATGCCCAACAACACTGTTCAGCTTGGAATTGTTTGAAAAGCTTCCATGACCGCTGAAAGATCCAAAACAGCAATTATGTTTATCAAGACAATCTTTTGGAATCCAATTTACCACCCCAAAAGCCAATAAATCGCATCTGGATCTGAATTAGAGAACAATTGGAGAGATGAAATTGGTTATTACCAATCATGACCAAGAACAAACAGAGACCAGAACATGGTTCCCTGAGCAGCCCAATACAGGGGCCAAACCAACCAGTTGTTGAGATAAGCCGCAGCAGCAGCCAACCCAAAAACCACAATAACATCCCTGACTACATAGCTCATGGACTTCCATGGGTCCTTCACCCAGCAGTGCTTGGGAATGGCCGCTCGGACATCAGCCAAATTGAAGGGTGGTGGCGCACCAGGGTCGAATTCTGGCAGCCCTTGTTCACCCACATTAGCCCCATTGATTCTCTCCCCTCCCTCTTCCTCTCCTTCAATGGGGGCAGCCCTCAAAGGAGCACTCACTTTCAACTCCCAGTTTCTCTCCCTGAAGCCACAACTTGGAATGCTTCTCGGTTGAAATTTCAGATCTGCCACCACCTTGTCGGTGTTCAAAAATCTAACCTTTGAGGGCTTGCACGAAATGGCTCCTGTTCCGGGTCGAGGAAATACTGGAGGAAGAGGCTTTAAGCCACATTCTGATAGAACCCAACTTGCCATTGGAGACCCGGATGGAGCTTTAGGCCAGGTTTTTGGTTTGCTTCCACCTTTCCTGTTCTCTAGGAGGATAGAAAGGTAAAGTCGCAAAAAGAGAGAGAGAGAGAGAGAGAAAAAAGCATGTGAACCAAAATTGAAAGGGTATGTAACTGATGCAAAATATCTAGGACAAACCACAAAATAAATTGAGAAATTTAATATAAAACTTGGTCTGCAATGAACCTGTGTTTCAACAACAGCCGCACGTTCACCCTATTTGTCTGAGGTTTCTCTGCCGCCGTCCTCTCCACCTGCTACTAAAATCTAACAGAAATTCTTGGCTTCAACAAAATGGGGGGTTCAAGGGAGAGGAAAGGGTCGCTTCTGGTTCATGCCGTGGCCTTGGAGATGATCTTAAATATGCAATTTGGCCATGTCGTGTGTGAGACACTGGCGTGTTTACTTTAACTTTCCACATTATCATGTTGGGAAGTGGATTCCTCTGCTTCTTGCCTTCGTATTTGATCTATCGTGGAAGTGGAGGTTCCAATTTTTTATTTTTATTTTTGCATTTTATTTTTAGAAATCACGAAGTGGAAGCTCATTTGGTTGGAGATGTATAAGTGTGTAACGATAACGAATTTCATTGATGGCTCGGTGTGTTATTCATATGAATGTGATTGACGAGACACGCATGTGGGGACGTGTGACAATTTTTATTTGTTTACTTTATTATTCACAGAAAGTGGTAGAAATTAAAACACGTGACTACATTTGTAAAAGCATGACACTAGTTGTGCCGAAAAAATGAATAGCATATTACTAGATTTTTTTTCCCATATTGATATCTGCATTAGTAGGTTTTTAACCGGACTAGATAATTTAAATTATGAACTAATCATTCAATCGTTCAAAACCCGATGGGTTTGACGAAGTTTGCGAGTTAAATTTAAAAATTTTTAATATGATGATAATAGGTTAAATTGTGAGTTAAAAATTTTAATTTATTTAATTTAATTTAATTTATTCTTTTAAAAAAAATAAAAAATGATATTATTTTTTTATATTTAATATACTAAATTTATTATTTTTTTTTCATCATATATCAGATTTTATGTGACTTACTGTATTTAATTTTTAAGACTTGTATTAATATTTTTTATGTTTAACATTAATATTTGTTATATTATATTTATGATTTGTAACTTATTATATTTAACTTTTAGTTTATTTGAAATTTTGTATGTTATTTTTTGTTGATACTTATTAAGTTATTTATTATAATATGTAATAAAATTTTTATTTCATATAGCTTTCGGTATTTATTTTAATAGGTGAAATTATTTTTAATGTATGTCAAACTCACGAGTTTAATTCAATCAAATTTAACTTAACCTACTCATATGCGGATTGGGTTGATTCAAATTTAAAAAAAAAATCTTCCAACCCAATGCTTTAATGAGCAAGTTGGGAATAAAAAGACCAAAAACCTAACCTAACTAAAATCCACATACATTAGTACACATGTGCGTAAATATTGTAAGAGAAAATGAATTATTTCTCTTATTATCTACCAAAAAGTTACCAGTCATTCTCTATATTTTTAAGTAAACTAATTTGAAAGGAGACAAAACTTGGATTCCTTGATAAATAAATTTGAAATGAGACGAAACTTGGATCCTTGATCATTTTTAACTTGCACACTATAATTGTGTGGTAAACAAAGTTCATTTTTTTTTTAATGTACAAAACTTATTTTATTATACATTTCTTTTGTCTCTCATCTTTTGTTAGATTTTGATAAATTATCTAACATTTCTTAGAAAATAAGAATCTTTAAAATATGCACATTTTAGATAACAATTTATATTGAATTAACTGTTTTATTTGTTTTTGTATTTGGTTGTTAAAGGCAAGCGGTAAAGTTGTAAATAAATCATGAGCTTAGTAAGGGACATTGTAGTAGATTGGGACATACACTATCAATTGTAAAACAGGAATAATATGGAGGAATATAATAAACTGAGTACTACTATATAAGGTTATAAACTAAACTGAGTTCCTTTTGTAGTTATAAGTGAAATTGAACTTAGAGATGTTATTATAGTATTTGTATGTCTTCATGTATTAAATATTTATTTATTAATATTTTCGTAATTTCAATGCACTTTATTTTGTTATCAATAGTGATATTTTTTGTTGCACATCTATTATAATATTTAAAAACAAATGTGTGGTTTGAATTTGATATATAAAGAGTGACTTTGTTATATGAAAAACAAATTTGACATTTAGATTCAATAAACAATGATTATGTAATAAGTAATGTTAATGTAGATTTTAGATGTTATAATATATTTATTATTTTATATAGTTGATAAGTAATTCTTTTAAATTCTCAAAGAATAGAAGTTCATGGAGTCAGATCTTTTAATTAGGTTTTTAGAATTCTTATTTTTATTTAATAATATTTTTTCTCTTATTTTTAATCTTTTAATTTTTTTTAATTTTTAAATCTTACTAGTTTATATAATATATTCTGAAATATAAATATTAATATATAATATAATTACATCTATGAAAAATAAAAAAATACAGACAAAAAAATATATATTAAGAGGCACGTATATGCTATTAGTATTAATTATTATGCCAAGTCCATACTATTCAAGAGTAGGAGTACTTACGTTTGATTTGGTTTGATTTGAAGAAAAACGTCGTTCTAACTAAATCAATTAATTTTTTATATTAGGAATTGATAAGTATTTTTATATTGAGAATCAATAGATTTTTTTTAATTACAAAATTAAACTAAACCAAATTATTTTCAATTGATTTTTGATTCGGTATAATTGACTTTAACTTAGGCACTTTTTTTTAAAAAAATTATATCCACTTAGATATTTTTTCATTTCATAATTCCATTAACAATAAATTATTCTAAAAATATTAATAAAAGTATAATCAAATAAATAAAAATAATAAAATGACCTAAACATCTCTATTTAAATAATAATAAATTAAAATATAATCTTCTATTATCATGTAATTATATATATATATATATATATATATATATATATATATATATATAATTACATGAGTTCGGTCTTATAAATGAGAACCGAAAAATCGAATCAAATCAATTGATTTATATAAAAAGAGAACTGATTCTGTTCAATTTTTAATTTTGTAGTGTGTGTTTGAATTAACTTATTTTGTATTTAAAATAACTTATAATTAAAATTTTATTGAGATTATTTTAAAAAAATAATTTTTTTTAAAATAAATTATTTTCAAACATGCTATAATAATTTGATTTTTTATAATTTAAATTAGTTTGATTTAATTATGAACGTGCCTAACAAACCTAATAAAGAGCGTGTTAAGTTTTTATCCGTTACAAAACGTTTTTTCGCTTGGGCAATTTATGAAAAATGAAACATTGAAACTTGGGTTCAACTTTTTGGGCAACTTCTAAAATTCCAAAGGACGCTGCTAATACCTGTTATCGCGTTACCTCTAACTTTCTTATCTCCCCAGAAAGAGCAGATTTCGCTGAAGCTCCTTCTCTCTCTCTCTCGCAATGGATCGGACACAAATTCTTCTTGTAGGATTACCGATCTTCCTCTTCTGCTCAGACATTGTAAACCTTTTCTCTCCTGCACCACCTCCGAAGCCTACCCATCACCACCACCCTTCTATCCACCCCAAGCCTCAACCGCATCTTCAGCAACCCCTCGAATTCCCTGCGCAGGTTTTTTACAGCCCTGAATTTCCCAATTCTAAATTAATGATTTTGTTTACGTGGGTTATGACAATTTTTTCTTTTTTGAGTTTTTTTTTCCTGATATGTTTGTTTCAATGCAGAAACAGAGCGGCATTGGCCCAATTGGGGTCGGCAACACTGTGAACATTGACTTCTGCACCTCCTGTTCTTACAAGTATGCCCCATTTCTTGTCTTTACTGTTTTAATTTTAATCCAATTTTTCAATTAAGTGGAGTGGTACTGATATAATATCTATGGGTCCAGTTGGAATAATGTATTGGAAATGTTACTTGTGTGGTTGCAAATTGAACAAAGTCATGCATATATAAAGGGTATCTAGTGTTAATCATTGTTTAAACTTTAAAGTACAACATCTATTTGCTTTTAATTATCTCTAACTCTTTCTCTCTGAGTTAGATCTATTTGGTCAATGATTATTTCTACTAACAGCTGGAAACCATCTTCTTTTGTTGTAACACGCCTTCAATATCATTTTTCCTGTTAACATCTTTGAAGTATATTCAAATTCTTACATCACATTTAGTGACTTGGTATCTGCCGGTAAATCGTCAATTCATCCATCAGTTCTGTTTAGAAGTTTTCTTTTTCAATGCTAGAGAGTTATCTTGGTGCGGTGGTAGTATTTATCTTTTCATAACAGATTGAGAATTCAACTAATGCTATAACTAGTAAATTTTCAGAAATTGGACTAGAATTTGACCTTCCTAATGAAGTTTTGTTTGGAGCTGCATTCATCCTTATTTAGTTTCATTTGTAGAATCCAGATATCTGCAAGAACAACAAACCTTAATCTATCTTTTGTAACTTTCGTGACTTTTTTGCAGGGGAACTGCAGTAACCGTGAAGAACATGCTGGAATCTGTATTTCCTGGGATTAATGTTGTTTTAGCTAACTACCCACCTCCACTACCAAAACGCATTCTCAGCAAAGTTGTACCAGTGGTGCAAATAGGAATTATTGGTATTATTGCAGCAGGCGAACAGATATTCCCGAGGTTGGGAATGGTACCACCACCATGGTACTATTCATTGCGTGCCAATAGGTTTGGAAGTATGGCAAGCACTTGGCTTCTTGGAAATTTTATTCAATCCTTCCTACAGAGTTCTGGTGCTTTTGAAGTATATTGCAATGGTGAATTGGTAAGTCCTTGATTGGTGTTGGTACTTAATTTAGTGTCCTTGGTTGATGATGCTGTAGACATCTATAAGCACTAGGAGGAAACTCTGGAGCTTAAAAAGTCATAATGTCATATGGAAGCAGTCAGCTTCAGAGCATATTGCACCTGTGTATACCTTTAACATATGATATACTTTTCATGACTCCATGATCATCTTGTTCCTTTGGACATTGTAGGTTTTCTCCAAGCTGAAGGAGAACAGATTCCCTGGTGAAATTGAGTTGAGGGAACTTGTTGGTAGAAGATTAGCTAATACAAGATACGTCAATGGCAATGAAGGTGTTGTCTGGCCCTAGAACCATCAGATAGCTGAATGCCATATGTACCAAATGCTAATTGGCGGTTAGATTCTGACAAAGATCCTGGACACTAATTGAAGCATGCGAAATGGATGATATAGAGATGATTTTTATTTAGTGTTTGCATAACTGTCATGTACACTGTAAGGTAAGCAATTGATTTTGGAAGCCTTGGTTTTACCAAGCCCTTTTCTTAAACTCTCGCTGTTGAAACCACTATTTCTCTCTTTCTATAAACTTGGGATTTCATAAAAAAATAAAATGTCAAGGTTGCAGAACTAGTTTAACATAGAATAATGATATTTACACAATTCCTCTATTGACATACATGAACAAACTAAACAGGTGGTTCCAACTGAGTTTAAAAGGAAATAGTTCTGCTTGAATTGAAATGGAACCACTTGTACAGTTTGTGCAAGTTTCTAAAGGAAAGGATTGCATAACTCATAAGTATCAATTCTCTTAAACATGTTACCGAACTAGTCTAACAGGGTAATGATACTTGCACTGAACAAACTAAGCAGGTGGTTCCAACTGAGTTTAAAAGGCAAAAAGTTCAAATGAAGCTGCTTGAGTTGAGATGGAGCCACTTGTACAGTGCGTGAATGTTTCTGAAGGATAGGATTTGTGCAAGTATCATTACTCTTATATATGTACTACACACACAGAAGACTAATACTAAAATGGAAACAGTGCAATCTAAATGTGCATAAATGTCTAGGTGATCCATTTCAGTCTATCCGAACTTTAATAGTCCTCAGTAATGTGTAAAATTATAAATAGGAGAGTTGCTTATTCTGAGGAAGAAAAATTGGTCCAGTATTGCATAATACATTGGCCTTGTATTTGCTAATCGTCTATATCACATTTGTCGGAGGTGTTGACCTCTACTGTGATTAGGCTTGCAAAAATCCGTCTTATGTGGCTGGTTAAGAACGATTCTCAATTATTCGTATATACGTGCAACAACACACACACACACACACACACACACACACACGAGTAGTGATATTACTTCTATAGTAGTCCAATAAATTAAGTAGTTAAATTTTTTTAACTTTCTCTGAAAAATATAAATCCAGTACTTATCTTATATGGGCAAGTCTTTGGTGCACGCCTTAAATAGTGCAATGCAAAATATAGGGCGTTGGATTAGATGGACGATTGTCAATTATATGAAAATTCAAATCCTGTGTGGCAAACTACATCCTAAATTTGATGCTCCTGTTGCTTACACTGTGACAAAGATCTGACGAAGCGAAATTTCTTCACAAACACCGCGATCACTCCTATCTCTCCATAAGACTTTCACTCTTTGCCATGACCAGAAAGCCTCCCAAAAGACCACCAATGGCTATCGCCATCACTTCCCATAGCCGTTGTTGGCATCACCATTGACAGTGGTAGTGTTCTCTCCCACTACACGTAACCCAAGTGCATCAGATGTTGGTATTCCTACGAGTTGTCGCTTTCGTGGGTCGACTCATATCTGGTTCAATTCAACCTCAAGGCTCATGTTAGTATGAGGTTACGAACCGTGTCTTATTACAGTTTAATTTTGCCTTTTTGAACTCTTATTTTCTTACATAATACTGGTTGTAAATGGGTCAGTTGCGGCAGTGGTAGTCACTAGATCATGCAGTTGTAGCTAGGATTTTGTTGAGAACAAATCAAGCCTGTTTTTTCTTCTGATTTGAAGAGAATCTAAAGGCAGCATCTGCAGCAGCTGCAAGAACTTTATCATGGAGACAAGGCCAATGCTTCAGACTCCTAAAACTGAAGAGAATTGCTCATTCAACATTTGCTTCCTTATTCCTTCTTTTAAATTTACAGAATAACAAAGATACCTGAATTTATTATCACCGGCTAGTAATGACTCTAATGAGATGAATGCCAACAGGCCCAACTCAGGGCACTAGTCTCAGTGTACGAACAAGCAATGCCATTCTATGTCACGGGTATCATACCAATTAGAGAAACCTAATGAACTTACAATGTCCCAATAGCCAGAAGTCGCTGAATAGGGTCAAAAGCGAGAACTGACGCCTATGATGGAATGCCACAGTGAATCACAATTCTGGGGTCCAAGTCACTTGATCCTAAACTATCATGCTGCAACTTATGCTGAATGAACAACCAAAATCAGAATGAGAACTGAGTCGTCATTCCAACTTGATAACCAAAGACAAACAATCAACAGGGAAGACAGGAAACCCAGAAGGAGCAAAACAGATGTTGCTCACTACAAAAACACTCGAGCCAAAGCTGGTTTCGGAATAAAGGTAGAGTTGGAAGCTCAAAAAAGCAAAGTGAAGTTGGAGGAGAGATTGTTGTTTTGCGTGAGAATAACATGGCTGGCGGCGACAGGTTTGAATTGCTGCTGTTGTCTTCAGAATTTGCCTTGCTTTGTTTTGCTGAAGTGATCATTCCAATGCCATGCGGCTAGCGTAGCATAGCAGCATCAAAACAGTCCATGGAGTAGCCGTTTAAGGTCTTGTATTATTCATTTTATCTTCTTTTTTTGGCAACGTGACTGAAACGACCTATTATTAAATATTAATAATCTTGCAATAAGCACCGAGGGGATGTAGCTCAGATGGTAGAGCGCTCGCTTAGCATGCGAGAGGTACGGGGATCGATACCCCGCATCTCCAAATTTTTTAACAGAACCGCGTGATTTTGGTCATTTTGTTTGGTGCCAAGACGATGTTATATTTGGAAGTTGCTAGAAAGCAACGTTAAATACTTTTAAATAATTTTATTGATAATTTTCTTAATATTTAATGAACAAAATATTTAATGAAAATACAAATATTTTATATTTTGAGAACATAAATTGTTTTTAATAATTAAACAGATTGTAAAGGCAAAAATTTTAAAAATTTGAGAATCTCCACATTAAAATTTTTTCAAACAAGTTGTTACTTTTTCATTGCTTTCTCTTTCAGTGTCTCTCACGTGCAAACTTATGACAGGTCTCACACGGTGGCTCTAATAGATAAGCATGGCATCGATGGGATTAACATAATCTTGTCTTCCCTGACTTTTTTTTTTTCTTTAGCATTAACCATGTTATTTCTGTATTTAAATCTTACATATTTTTTATACATATATCTTTTATAATGAAAAGAAAAAAAATATAAAAAAATAAATTTATCTCTTATTTATCATTATTTAAAATAGATATAAATAAAGTATAGAATTAAAATGTAAAAATAATATTTTTATTTTAAATAATTTTATATTTTTTTAATACATCATATTAATAATTTTTTAATTATTAAATACTCTTTATTAATCAAGATAATAAATATTTTATTTTTTTATTTAATATTTTTTTTATTTTTTTATCTGTTATATAAGAGATATTTTTTTGTTTTAAAAGATTTATTATTTAAAAATATTAAGAAAATTTTAATTAAATTATCAAAAAAAAATTAATTAATTAATTAATTAATTTTATTTTTTAATAGAAAAAAATTAATACAATAAATGAAATTAAAGTAATATTTATAAAATAAAAAATAATAATTTAATTATATTTAATTATATTTTTTATAATTAAAATTATTTAATAATTTTTTAAATTTTTATATAATTACTTAAAATAATAAATAAAAATAAATTAAGAGAATGTGTATTAAAAAAATTATTAAAAAGATAATATACAATTGCTGACGTGGACCATCTTGTCTTGGGTGCCTTTTTCTCCCTTCTACACGTATTCGGAGGATTATTAAAAAGAAATTTTACGAAGAAATAACAAAACTCCATATATAATCATATCGAAAGACCTCTCCGCATTCTCTTTTCTTCTTCCTATCACACTTCTCCCTTTCTCTGTCGCCTTCGCTCCCCTCCTCCTTCTCCCGTAACTCTAATTGATACGCTGCCTTCTCTCTCTCTCCCACCATGGCGATCCTCTCTTCTACGAATCGAGGTCTGTTCTTCCGCCATCATTGCAATTCGATTTGCTCTGTCCCGATGCTCATTTCTGCTTGCTTGAGCTCTCGTTATATTCATTCAATTGTTTCGTCGTATTTCAATTTGACGGAGATTGATTTTCTAGTTTGATTGTTGGGTCCTTCGTTAAGATACTAGTGTGTGGATGTGGATTATATTGATAGAATACAATTCGGGAAAGTAATCGAGTATTGTTCGTTATTGTTAATGATGATACGAATAGGCTATTACCCATTTGGATGGGCCTTGTCCTCAATTCAGATGAGCTTATCTAGCGCCGCAAGAGTACACAGTGCTGTTTTTACTCGTTATATTATAGCTTATCGTATAAATGCTTATATTCTCAGCCACTGAGCTGAAACACTGTCTGGGGTAATGCAAGGGAAATTAACGAATTAAAGCCCTGTTTGGTTTTGAAAAGACTTACTTTGATCCTTCTTTCTTTCTTTTTCATGTGAAATCCTTTTTTTTTTTTTAATTTTTTGATCTTGGCTTCTTAAAGCATATATGAGAAAATTAAAGTGCATATTTTATTTAGAGAAACATTTACGTTTCTTGGCAAGCACTTGAAAAAGTATTCTATTGGATTTGAGTTTCCTATTTGATTTTTGATGCAAATATATATCTTTTGCTTGAAGCAATCACTTTAATTCAGAAGATCTTGATAAATGTCCTGAACCTCTGCGGGTCCACATTTATATGAATAAATGATGAAAAGCCCAATGACAAAAGTAACTTAAATAAAAGAAGTCCAATGACTAACCAATTTTAATCTTTAAAAAAAATATTGAAAACATATACATAATTTATTAATTATGATGACTAAATGCGAGATTATATGTACACATGATAAATAATTAAAAACAAAATTAATACAATGATTTAAATTTTATTAGAGATTATCTAAAGCCCATCAACACTTCTAATAAAATAATAGAGATTCTCCATATCTCAAGAAGATCAACATGTCACTGATATTGTATGCTAATTTTAATTATTCTATTGTTGGAATATTAATCAATAATTAAGAGTTAAATAAATAACAAAATAATAGATATGGAAAATAAAATGTTAAAAAAGAAATAAATAATATAAATGAATAAAAATGATCCACTAAATGAACTGCAACATCTTAAAGCCGCAAGTTGATTTTTCTATCTATCCAAATAATTAAATACAATGGCTCATCATTTAAAAAAGTAAAATAAAACTTAAGCCCACAATTGCAAATTAACTAAAGTTAAATAATGGAACCGCGGTAAAGAAAATGTCAATTGGTAAGAAGCAAACTCAAAATAGATCACAAACACTTAAAAACTTCGGATTCACATTCTTTGTTTCTTTTTCCTATCGTCAACTCTGTCCTCCCAATTCTTATTTCATTAATTGACCCAATACTTAAACTTCTTTGCGTAATACCATTGCCATGAGCAGACACCCTGATAGTAATACCGGCAAACCCAACAAAGGCCCTCCACATATTTCAAGACTGTATCTTCACACCAAATATTTCAGCATAACACCTTTCCTTGTATCCCTAGCTTTCGTAACACCGGTAAAAGGAGAAATGCCTGAAGAGCCACGAGCCTCAGTTGTTGATAAGGTTAGAAGCCTGGATACAAGGAAAGGTATTACGCTGAAAATTTTGTGTATCGGATAGAACCGATTGCTCAAAATCAGCATCTATATATAATAACTCCATCCATTACATGGACCACAATCTCCCTCTTTCTGATCGAATCCTGTTAACAACCAGCAGAAGCATTCCATTTATGTCTTTTGAGATGTATAATGGAAACCCAGATAACGAATCATAGGACACAAACTCACCAAAGGGAACCACTAACTGAATCAAGTGCTCGAGGGGCAGCTGAGAATCCTAATACACGAGCGATAATTGCATAATTCTTATTGAACTTCTCTGGTTTCAAGCTATTATAAGGATGGCAATTAGATCTATTGATCTATTATTCATCTAATTTATCTATATCTAAATTTAATATAATCTATCTAATTATAATAATAGATTAGATAAATTAAATTAATTTTATTTAATAAATGATTAATGAATCTACTAAAATATTTATTGGATATCTATTTGATATCCAAATGGATGAAATTTAACCATTAAATTAGATCATGAATGGATTAGATAATTTTAATCATTTTTAAATTAATTCTAAATAGATTATTAATTTATCTTTTATCCAAAAAAATTCCTAAGCAAATTGTGCACTATGTAAAGTGATAACATGATAGAATTAAAAACAATTAAAACTGATACAAACAACAAAGACTAATCTATCCTAAATCCACTCAAACTCTTAAAATGATAAACTTCTAAACCATCTCATAATAAAAATTCTAAAATTACTAGTCTCAGATAAACCTACTATCTTTAGATAAACCCACTATCTTTAAAAATATTTCTCAACTTTCACTGGTTGCAATCAATAATACTCACAATGCTCAAATTTAGTGTGGGAACTAAGAGATTCGTTGAAGTCGAATCTCATTAGATTCTTCATCCCTTACATATCTTTAATATTCTATTTAATAGTTAACAAATATATAAAATTTGATAAGTCGTATTATAAATAAATATAACTCTTTAAAAAATTAATAATACAATAAAATAATTAAGATAAGCAATACCTATCTAAAAATTTATCCCTAAAAAGTAAGAAGTATCGCACCATCCAATGCTAACATCACACAACCACTTCGCCTAGATACAAAATGAAAGCCTTTTTGTTTTTTTCTTAAAATGAAAGCCTCTTTCACTTCATATCATGGTAGTCCTGTTTTATTCTCTAAGGCCCAATCTCAGATCTTAAAGGCCTTCCACTAGGCCTGGTAGCTCTGGAAAGGGCCCCACCCAATGTCCCTTGTCAAATACGTTACGACTGAGATGGGGCTTAGTCCTTGGCAAAGCTTAAAAGATGAGATGATGATCCAGGGAAATACATGGCCCAAAAAATTTTTTAAAAATGAAGAGAAAAAATCAAAGAGGACTGTATTACTGGGATAATGGATTAATTTTTGTTTGGGATCAAATTTAGTGATGAATGAAATTGGAAGAAATGAAAATAAAAAAGATAGAATGTAATCTTTTATTTACTGCGTTGGTGAAAATATAAAAGCAACTTTCACAGTAAAATAATTGTAGTTTTATAGAAAAAAATAATAATTACCTAATAAAAATATAAACAGAGGGGTGTTCTATAAAATAATGTTCATTACTTCTGATAAAAATTTGTTTCTCGTGCTAATACATTTTTTTGGGTCTCTCTGTTGTCTTAATCTCTAACCTTATTTTGGAACCAAACCTTTTGCAGTTAAACTACAAATAATGAATTGGTGGCTAGAGACACTTTGATAGTTATAAGATCAAATCAATATTTTTAAATTATTTATGAAATTATTTTAGTCTTTAATTCCCTTGTGTATTATTATTAATTTTGATTTAAAAAAATTAGATTTGTACAACGTTAAAATAGAGTGAAATATGTGGGAATATTTATGATTCACAATAATAATAATAATAATAATAATAATAATAACCTCATGCGTCTTGATTCTGAGTCTTTGAGCAACTACTCTTGCAGTTAATGTCGGTGGAGCCTGGCCTGGCCGGTGCTGGTGCGCATGCGATCAATAGCTGTTGAGCGGGGCGCGTGCGCTATGGGCACATCCACGTCGCCGGAATTGCTGCGTGTAGTGTGTAACCATAGACCCCTCTTTGCAGAAACGTTTGGGATTTAAATTTGTGCATCAGAATTGAAAGCTGCATAGGCTGGAGTGCAGTGTTACCAATGCCAATCAATTTGGTATACGGTATCCTTGCCATGCATCATTTCTATTCCATGAACCCACGCGGTTCATTGTACACGAAATCCTAATGTTTTATGCATAGAATGTCACGGAGCTGATGGTCAGCGCAACTCTGTGTGGGCATGCCCAAAGCACTGGCTAGCAATCGCTTCTTGGACTATTCTTGTCGACAATAGAGTCTCAGCAATTAGCAAGCTGCGTTATTTATTATTAGTCATACGTACAAAATTGAAAAAGGTACTTCTAAAATTCAATGAAAATTTTTTTTAAGTGTCTAGAGCAACCAAACAACGGGACGACCACCCATTTTTAGACATCTAAGATGCTATAATAAAAATATGAATTCTAAATACTCAGAAGTCTGTGGGCCAAATGCTTTCATATAGAACATTATTCCCCACATTAAGCTTTTTAGTCGCTTTCGTCCCAAAATGAGAACTTTCTATTTAGGGGGTTAACACACAAAATGAAAAGTACAACGACGATTCCAAAATACGGAAACGACGAAAAAAAAAAATTGGATGCTGAATTCAGTAGTTCTAGGGACCTCCCACTTTGTACGGGTACGGCGCCCAGAACCCAAATAGGGTTCAATTGATTTTGACTGTAGCCGAGGTTGGGACCGGCGTTTAAAGAAAATTCAATATTTCAATCCAGCCTCCACCTTGTCAAATTGTGCATGCGACCTGTATGCTTCCAAAAGTGAGTAATAGGATAAATGACCACCTACTAAGTACTTGGACCACCTACGGTCTATTGGAAACAGCCTTGCAGCATTGAATATTATAATTATGTATTTTTTGTTGGAATTATTATAATTATATATTTAGATTAACTTATTTTATATTTAAAATAATTTAAAAATGAAACTTAATGAAAAGAGTTTTATTTTAAATAATTTTTTATTAAAAATTAATCAAAACCAAATATATACTCAATCTGTTAGATGCACATTTGACCACTCCCATTGTTCCTTTTCTTGTCTCTCTATTTTCCCTGACACTCATACTCTGAGTATACATTTAGTGTAATAGAAAAAAATATAATAAAATAAAATAAAATGAAATAAAGTATATAAAATTTTTAAAATTAAAGTATAAAAAATTTCTTATTTTTATTTTATTTTTTTCCTTTCATTCCTACTAAACATGCACGCTCCTCCAAATGTATTGGAAGTCCTTTTATACATATGAGGAAAAAAATTATTAGACCCCCCAAGGAAGAAAAAAATTGTATGTATACATTTAATTTTTTTTAATTTTTCTTTTATATTTTGTAAGTATGTGTATCATTTCTCTTAAGGTGTGTTCTTATAAGTAAGACAAATTGAGAAAGTATAACTTGAGAGAGAAGTGAAAATAGAGTAAGATGAAAAAATATTATTATCAATCATAGTTGCATAGTAAATAATGAAAAGTTAAGGCTAAAATTTATTGAGTGAAGTGCAAATGAATTGTACTGTACTCTTAAATGTCTCACTTTTTTTAACAAAATAAAAAATAATTTTCATTCTAATTTTTTTACGTCTTCAATTTTTACCTTCTTAAACATTTATATCCTAGACTAATAAATTAGAACTAACATATGTATAACTAATTCATTTTCACTTTTCCCATTTGCTTATAAGAAAAAGTGTATGGTTATAACATTTTAATCTTAATTTTAATTTTAAATATATGATACTTTTCTTTAAATATGAATTTTTTCAAAATTACATATTACTATAATTATAAATTCAATTGCTCATTAACTATTTACTTGGCTCCCTCATATTTTTCCTTCAACCCTGCCATTGAACATGCACTAATTTTCCCAGCTTCTTCTTTGGATTAGATTTTCTTTTGAAGTTGAAATAATAAAAAAGTATCTTATTAAGGATATAAAAATAAAATTTTTGAATAACTAATAAAGTTTATAAATTATCATAATAGGTCTTTATATAGCAAAATTTTTATTTATCTCTTGTTAACATAATAATCCTGTTACAGGAAAGTATTTATATCTCTGTGTTAATCTCAACTTTAACCTTTGAACCTCTCGACCCAGAACAAACATATAATAATCAAGCCCACGGTAGGTTACGCTAGTTTGAGTCGGTAGAAAATGCTAGGTTAAAAAAAAGGATGTGAGTGAATATAAAATGCAATAGAAATATTTTAATTTTTATTCATTGTTGTTTGGTTTACGGTGAAAGATCGCTTTCATCTTGTTTATTTTAATGTTATAAGAGTCGTAAAGATTTGAGGTTATAGCACTTCCTATTTTTTTATAAGAGTCGTCAAAATTTGCGGTTAGCTCGTCAATATGTTTTTAAGAATCGTAAAAAAATCACTTTCGATCTAGTTTTTTTTTTCTTTGCTTTTTTTTTTCAACTTCCCATTTTACACGTAAAATAAAGTTCCAACAACCTTAGTTTTGATAGTTGGAAAAAGAAATTTGTTGAATGGTTGCTTTTCTTTTCTCTTTTTTTTTTATTGTTTAGCTATTTAAAACAGAAAAAAATACATGGACAAAATGTTAAATAAGGAGGGAGAAAGGAAGGGAAGGAAAGGAAAAAAATGATATGAATATTTGTTTGGATGACTTTTATGTTTAGGAAAAGTAAATGAAGACGAGAAATGTTTATTATATGTATTTTTTTTGTTTGAAAGTTTTATAAAAAAATGATAAGGAAATTAAAATTTTTAAATAATTTTTTAAAATCTTCAATTATTAATTTTTATGAATATTTTAAAGTTATTTTAATTTAAAAAATTTTAAAATATTTAAAACATTTAAATAAGAAAAGAGAAATTATTTAATTAACCTTCTATTCTTTTTATTTTTTATTTTTTATTTTTTTAAATTTATTTTTTTTTTTGTTTCTTCAAAACACCTAAACATAACCTGAATGAGGGAGAGGAAGGGATAAGAAGGCGGAACACTTCCTCTTTCACCCTCTCAAAGCCTCAAAATTCTTTTCCTTCAAATTGAGGGATAAGGAGGAAAAATGTTTAATTTTAAATTGAATAAAAAGAAATAACTCTTATTTCTCCTTTTTTCCCTCTCATATATTTACTTAAACATTCAAACATGGAAAATTAACTGCTATTCTATTCCCTTCATTTGCTTTCCTTCTCTTGCCTTTGCCCTCAGTCAAAAACATTTAAACATAGGTCATAAACTTTAAATATCTTGAACTTGAGGTCCTTAACATACATGACAATTTTTTTTTTGATATAAATGAAAAGTATTCTCGTAAAGTTCAGTTCATATATGACAATTTTAATTGGTTCATATTATATTATTTTAAGAAATTAAAAAATTCATTTAAATTTAATGTCTTTTAAAATTGTTTTATTTTTTAAAATATAGTTTAAATAAAACAGAATCTTTTTTTAAAAACATATATATAAAAAGGTATCTTTTAGAAAAGGAATCTTTTAAAAATATATATTCTATTTTCCAATCCCTCATTTGAAATCATTTTTGTTTAAGCTCTCAATTATCAAAATTTTATTAGACTTCAAATTCTCTCTCTCTCTCTCTCTCTTAAGGGTTCACGATGCTCTCCTGATAGGATTTGGATAAATAAAAAATTCATTGGATTTTAAATGAGTTATGGGTCAATAAAAACTTGCATCTGTTCAATCTATTTTTCATCTACAATCCATCCATTAAGTAAACTTGATATAATTTATTAAATTTATTATTATAATTAGATTGATGATAGAGCAATGAATCAATTTGCCACCCCTAACATTTGGGAAAAAACAGAAGGGAGGAATTGAAGAGTTTTGAGATCACTTATAAGATTAAGACTTCAATTTTCCTTTACTCTTGAGGTTACAAATGAAAACTTTTGTCCTCTTTCGTTCTGCTCATTGCCCCCTATCTAAACATGCTTTGTGTGGGAAAGAGCCCCGACCTTGAGGACATATTGTCCCTCTTCTTGCGTATTGTGACAAAAAGAAAAATATGTCAACAAAATGATGCCATAAAATTAAGTCAAATCCTTGTTATGCTGGATCTTTCATGCTTGTTTGATTTTTGCTACAATTAACAACCTCATTTTTGTCCTAATTCTTATTATTTTACTTTATTTACCATGTTTTGCGCCTTCTCTAAACATACTTTGTGTGGGAAGAGCCCCCTTGAGGACATATTGTCCCTCTTCTTACGTATTGTGACAAAAAGAAAAATATGTCAACAAAATGATGCCATAAAATTCAGTCAAATCCTTATTATGCTGGATCTTTCATGCTTGTTTGATTTTTGCTACAATTAACAACCTCATTTTTGTCCTAATTCTTATTATTATTCTTATTTTTTTTTACTTTATTTCCCATGTTTTGGTATATGTTACTATTTGTCCCTAGTGGTGTTTTACGTTGAGGGTGCTCTTTTGGCCTTTTCCTAGCTAATTCTCTGAAAAAATCACAGTCAACAATGACCAATTTAATATTGAAATGTGATAGGAATGTCTTCTGAGTTCCATTCATTGAGGCAAAAGTGCAGGAACTTGTTCTGTGTCCGTAAACTCAGTACATCTGAATTTGGTTGATATAGATCATCTAAGAATCTGGAAGGGGCATAGAGTACATATCAAGTGGCAAAGTGCATAGCATCTTGTTTTGTACAATAAGGCTGATGGGATCTTTTTTTTTTTTTTTTGGGTGCAATAAGGTGGATAGGATCAAAATAAAAAAAAGTTTTAGATTCAGTTGTCTTCAAAAGTGAAAAGGACTTTCATAGTCAAGTCTTTAAATGTAGCAATATAATTAAGCAAATTATAGTCGCCTAGACAAGGAAGGGAATAAGAGAAAGTTATGATGAAAACTACAATTTGATTTTAAGGATTGATTATACACCTAAACTAGTCATGAACAGTCCGAATCTGATTTTAAGGATTAGATAGCTTCTTGGTTTATAGTAAATGTATGGTTGACATGAGAATAAAAATAAAATCTTACCAATAAAAATTTACTCTTTATTTCTACCATCATACTAAATATACCCTAAAGGTAAAATATAGAGTTTATTTCACTTTAATTACAAGCCAATATTGACAAGGTATAATTGTCATCCCATCTACTTGACAATTTTTACAAAAAAGATGTTATATAATTAGAATCTTTTTATTAAAATTTTTAACAAAATAATTTAATATATTTATTAATTTTTAAATAAGTAAATAATTTTTATTATTTTATTTTATTTAAAAATTAATTTTAAATTTATCTGAATTCTGTTAAAAATATTTTGACTATTTCTTTTGTATAACATTATACTCTTTTTTATATACTTCAAGGGTTAAATGGTACATCATTTCCATGACGAAATAGTTTTAATTTATTTTCATCCATGTAATTATTTTCTGTAAATTTTAATATTGTTCATAAGTTTTTCAAATTGTTATATTAGTTCTCTTTAATGTTTTGAAAATATTATCACGCACGTAGAGTTATGAAAATATTGTATGCAAACATGTATATACATAAATGTTGACTCACTAATGGTTTGATATTTATTTTAACAAATAAGAAATTCTTAAAGATTTAATACAAATTTTTAAAAAAATGGATTAAGCATAAATGTTGAAAATCGAACTCCACGTTATATGTTTTTTTTTAAAAAATAATTGAGACTAGATTGTAAGACATTACCTATTTGAATGTTTTTTATTATTTCATTTAATAGAAAGAAAGAAAATAAAAATTGGATAATCACGGTAAAAAATGTTGCTAGTGATAAGGAAATCATTTTTAAAGTTGAAACAACATTATTATAATTGATTGAAAACACTAATAAATAACAATATGTCACAAAGAGATAGAAAATGGTCCCATATCAAATCAGCACCGTCCAAACCGCGCCGTTACAGATGGTTTCGCATGAGTCAAACACGATCAAACGGTATGGAAAGAGAGTGTGACATCATCATCACCGTGATTAACGTGTCATAACTGATTCGATGCGTATAGCATGAACTCGGGATCGGACTCCAGCCCAGCCATGGTTTGGGGCGCCAAAACCACCTCCAGATCGACGGTGCCGCTGCCGTCTCTGCCGGGAAACGCCGAGATCTTACCGTCAAATTTGTTGGCCCCGCCGCTCCGCACTGCCAAGGGCCGGCCCCACCCGATGTCATTGTCATACATTGGGAATCTGGGCGAGCTACCCATGGTGATTGATACGCCGTCGGGGTTCCCCAGCGGGAAGCACCTCGGGTTGCTCTCCCAGTCCTCTACGAACCGTCGCACCATAGCGTCATTGTGTGCCTTCACGCTCTTGTTCAGCTGCTCCGCGCACCACCGCAGGTCCCGGGCCAGTACTTCCCCGGCCGAAGCGTACGTGGGCACGCTCTGAATCGCATTCCCGAAGTAATACGCCTTCAGATTGGGCTCTATCCGGTGGCGGCAGTTCACTGCCATTCTGAACGTCGTCTTTTTTGAAGCAGGCAGCTTCCTGGCTCGCGTCACCGCACGCCAGAGCAGTGCGCACAGCGACTGGAACGATGAAATCTCAGCCGTTTCGCAGGCCGTAACCGTTTCGGTCACTGCTTGCGGTTTCGAAACGGCACTCTTGAACCAGTTCTCGATGATCGTCGCAACCTTGCCGTTTTCCTTCTGGTAATGATCGTTGCTTTGCTTCCACGTTAACTCCACGTCCGTGCCGCTGGCCGCCGCCCATTTCCGGTTGTTTGTTCTGGCTTTCAGCTTCTGAATTGCTTCTCGGCTGAAGCTGAAAATTCTCTCGCGCAACGGCTCGTCGGCGTTGAACGTCACCTGGGGTCCACCTTCCGGCAACCGAAGCACGGCCTTGGAGATCAGAACGGACTCCCGGTGGAACTCCGGGACATTGTAGATGCTCTTGGCTCCTCTGCAAACTTGGGCGAAGGTATTGAAGAAATTCCAGAAGGAAGTGCCGTCGGTGACGGCGTGGTTGACGGCGCAGCCAATAAAGAGGCCGTCGGCGAGCTCGGTGACCTGAACGGCCATAATTGGGTTAAAATGGCCGCTGTAACTGACTTTTCTGTCAAAGGTGAAGAACTGCTTGAAGAATTCGGGGACATCAGCAGGGGCCAAGAGGTCGGGAATGTAGAGGCCGTTGGCATTGGCGTGGAGGAAATCAACTCCAGCGTCGTTGCAGGTGATGTAGACATAGCCGTGAGAGTCGGTGACCAAGCGGCCAGCGAGAGGGGGGAAGAGGGAGAGGGTGCGAGCGAGGGAGGACTTGAGGAGGGGGATGAGAGAGTGAGAGGGGATGGAAGGGGCAGTGAAGAGGCAACCCTTCTGGATGTAGTGGCACGAAAGCATGGGGAGGTCTGACACGGAGAGCTTGAGGTCTCCGAGGGTGGACTTCTGGTCCGGGAAAACGGTGCATTTTGAGAGCAGAGTGGGAGTGGATGCAAAAGAAGGCATTGTTGGGTGTGTGTGTGCGGGTTTAACTGGGAAATGGATAAAATGAGATTTTTGTCCTCTCTCTCGCTCTCGCTTGCTTGAGGGTACGCGTAATTGGCAAGTGAGGAGTGAGGGGAGAGATGCGGGAAGAGGTTGGGAGTGACCGCTATATATAGGACAGGGAACGCGTCCTGGTTCATGCACTTCAATTCTGCTGACGCTGAGGTGGGTGCTCTTTGCTTTCTTTTATTAATAGTGACGACTGTAGCGGCTTCATCACCATAATAATACTAATTAATAGAGTCTTTTTAAGATATGACAAACATTTATTGTTTTTTTAATATTCATTTATTGTTTGTCCTATTTCCACACAAACGACATATACTTCCGATGTATAAATCTTGTATGAGAATATATTGTATGTAGAATTTTAATTTAAAAATGAAAAAAATTTATAAGAATGATTTTCCAAATTTTACAATGCTATATCCCATAAATTCATAGAGTCAAAAATCGATGTTCAATTTTTCTATGTGAAAATTACTATTAAATGCAAAGAAAAATTCTATAGAATGATTATGATCCCAATATGAAGTGCAGGTTTAAAGTAATTACCTTTATTACCTTTGTTGTTGTTTGTTGGTATAAATTTGTTTCGATTTATGACGTGAGATGTGAGTGTGCTTTTAAGTAGTTATTCCTGACTCTACCTAAATAAGTTTTTTAATTCATGTAAGTAATGCAAATATTATATTTAGGAAACATTTATTATTACATATAAATAAATAAAAAGGGACAAAAGGATGATTTCATTTCAGACTTTCACTAGGATAATTTCTTTTTTCTGTAAATATTAGGATAATTTCTTTTTAAATAAGTAATAATGATCAGTTCCTTATAAATAATTCTATGTTCCACTAAATAATTAACTTAATAATTTTTTTTAAATTAGTAAATAAAAATATTAAATATATTTTAAATTTTCAAGACATTTGTTACTTTCAAGAATATAACATTACCTCTTTTTTTTTTGTTATATATAGGTCCGAGGAAATTAATTTATAATTTTATATTTTATTAATTGTAGTTATTTGATAATATTGATGCTGTCATATTGTGGATGACAAATGTGTAATATCTGAATAGATATTGCCTGAGTTTCGCAGGATTTTAAAAGCATGTTGTCATTTTCGTCATGGATAAAATAATAATAATAATAACAAAAAACAAGGACACTTGGAGGAGGAAGTGATATTGGGCAGGGAAATGCAGAGACACGTGGTATGGTCTCCGTGTGCATGCTGCCATGAGAAGGTTGGATGAACATTAACGGAGAGGTATGCTCTGGGAAAGCAGGACGCACTTGACTTGGATATGTTATGTAAAAAGGAAAGAAAGTATCCAAATCCAAATCATAATAAAGAAATACTGAATGAATATGTGATGCAAATTTGGAGATTACTGAGGATCTCTCAGATTTTTTTCTTAAAATCGCAGGAGTATCCTCCGTCGCAGGCCCTATGGCGTGTGGTCTGCCTTCAAGGACACATTGCAAATACGCAGTGCAGTCCAGCTGATCCGATTTGTCTCCTCTCTTTTTCGCCATTCCAAAATATCACATAAATCCATGAACAGAAGCATTTTTCTTCAACGCAGTTGATTCAGTTTGTAAGAATTGAAACATTTTTCTTGTAAGATTTTGGTTTAATTTTTGTTGTCGACATGTGTAAGTTATCACTAAAATGGAATATAATGTAATAACCTCTTCTTTCTCTTAATTTTAATTTTATCAAATATATTGAAATACTGCCTTTTTTTGAAAAAGAAATCCTGAGTATAAACAAGCAGTTTCAATAATACTTTATTTGCAATATCATGTTAAAAGAACACTTAATTAGGAGGAACAACCTTATTACCTTAGGCAAAGTTACACCCATAGAAAATAAAAAAATCCTAAGCAGCAAAACAATAACGAGAATAACCTGTTCAACTCTACTTAATATAAAACAAACTAAGGATTTTGATTATGACATTCCATTCTAATTAAAATATTCATAATCAAAATATTCACGGTCATAATTCGCAGTCTCGCACATGTAACTTGTGTATGTTCACAGTGGACACGAGCGCCGCACGAACAATAGTGTTTCAAGTTTCAAGATTAAAAAGGTGAATTTTCGGTAGTGGTGTTCGCGTAAGAGATTAACATGGTCTTATTTGATAAGAGAATCAAAACCCGAAAAAAAAAAACGAATCAAGTCGTAGTTAAACACATTACCAAAGCTAAATAATGTTAATTTACTTAATTGTAAAATTCGGATTAGAGTTCATCCCAGTTGAATGGCTGATACATTGGATTGGTCAAGTTCAAAAAAAAAAAATTCAATACATTTAAATGAATTGGCTAGACAATAACATAAACTCTTAAAAATAAACAATTTGACCAATTAAAATAATGACTGTTTGAGTCAATTTTTGAAAAAAATATTTTTTCATATAACTATTTTTAGTAAATTTTTTAAAAGAAATAATTTTATATTTAGATACGATATTTAAGAAGTACTTTCAAATAATATAAAGATTTTTAAGTTTATTTAGATAAAAAAGAACAAAATCACTTTATTTATATCAAAATTACTGAAAAAGATATTCAAATATAAGATATGATGAGTTATAATATATAAGATATGATTAAATTGACTAGCATAATAGCAACGATATAATTTTTAAATATGTTATGATAACAGTGTCATGAAAAATAAGACATAAGGCAATAAAAATATGTCTAATTATATATTGAAAGGCTTAATAATATATTGCTAATATTGTTCTATTTTACTTTCTTTAAGTGGTATGGTCATTGATATTAGAATTCAGTTTAAGGTATTAGCTACAATGGTTAAAAGTTGCGTTGTTTAAAATGCAATTCACAAAATTACCTAGAGAGGATATGAAATGTAATTTTTTATAAAGGTAAAGGATAATTTTGTCATAAAATTATATTAAAAATTACTTTTCTTTTTATTTTTTTTAAAGTTAGATATTACTAACTTCTAAAAAAAATGATAAATAAGTTTTTTTTAACTTTTTTTTAAAAATTATATCCAAACATACTTAAAAATATATAGAAATACTTTTTTTAAAAAAATAAAAATATTTTTTAAAAAAAATAAATGTATTCAAATGCACTCTAACTTTCGTTATTTTAATTTATACATTTTAACAAATAGGTGTTTATTATTAGTTAGGGAAAAAGTTTGAATGAGTAATTTTTTTTACAAATATGAAATTATTTCTTAAATTTTACTATTTATTTTATTTATATTTTAAAATTTATTTGTTAAAATATCTAAATTAAAAAGATATCCACGTTTTTTTAATGCTGTTAGAGAATAAAAAAAATTTCTTTTCAGACAGCAAGTAGCTAGCCAGAAGTGTACTAATTGATACAAAAAAGAAAACAAAAAAAAAGACAAGTGTACTAATTATAGCAATTAACCAATGATATCGCGTATCAGGCCAATCTGATTGGATTCCAGAAAGAGACGAAGCAAAGTCCGAATTTGTCTTCTTGAAAAAACTCAGTTATAAATGCAATTCATTTACTCATAATAATAATACAAAAATAAATTTAAATCAACATCAATATAAATTAAAATGCATCTATTATTAATAAAAAAACATGTTATGTTATTAGGATAATTAAAATAATTTATTTATAATAACTTTTTTAATACGTGTATTAGTAATACTGAATT
>NSJW01000747.1:0-10996 GCA_019955255.1 Castanospermum australe
GTGGGAAGATTTACCAGACTGTGAGAACACGTGGGAACCTTTCCTTACAATTCAAGATAATTTTCCTAATTTCCACCTTGAGGACAAGGTAAAACTTTTGGGGGAGAGTATTGTTAAGAGTATTGTTAGACCCCCTATTAGAAAAAGTGTACCACAGAAGCAAGGTTAGAGGAAAGAAGGGAGCATTAGATGAGGGAGTTGAGGGAGTTACGAAAGGGGGAGCAGTTCAGTAGAAAAACAGTGCAGAAGAGAGTGGAATAGGCCAATGTGGGGCAATAATGCAGGCTGCATAACTGTCGGATGAGTGGGATATGAGAGAGAGGGAGTGGATTGCAGGGGTAATAGCAGTTATGCATGTGTAGTGGCAGTTATGGATGATGGGGAGGGCAGAATATGAAAAGGGAGCAGTTACGGACAGATGTAGTGGTAGTTATAGATGATGGAGAGGACAGCAGATAAAAGGGGAGCAGTTACAGACGCAAGGGGAGGGGATTTTCGGAGTGGAGTCCGGACAGGGAGAGACCAAGCCTCTCGAAAGCTTGGAGCATGTGTCATTTTGTCATTCTATCATTTTGTTATGTGCTGTACGTGTAGTTTTCCTCCAGTATAATTTTTCCTTCAGTTTTCCAGGTGTTCTTTGTAGTTTCTCTGTCAGTTTTATCTGTGTGTGTTTGCTGTAAATTCTGGGCTCAATCCCAGGTGCTGTTGCGTCAATTTTCTGTAATTTCTGGGCTCAATCCCAGGTGCTGTTACGTGAAAGGGAGGTTCCTAACAAAGGCTAAAGCAAGATCAGAAAGCTTTGCACCACAATCACAAACCAAGGTATCCCAATCCTCATACATGCTAGAAATACATTTAAAACAAGAAAAGCAAAAGCAAAGACCATAATGAGGCAAAGTCCATAGAAAAAGTGAAATACATATAAAACAAAAAAAGCAAAAGCAAAAGAGCAAATAGCATAGTTAACAAAAAAGACCATAATGAGGCAAAGTCCATAGAAAAAGTGAAATACAATTAGACAAAGGTGCTGTGGATTATTGCATTGGATCCTGAAACCAATCTAGGCAAGAGAATAAGGCACATTTATAGCTGTATATCACATTTAGGATTGTTCAAGGAACATTGCAGACAAAGCCATTATGAAAATGATTACGGCCCATGACGTAAAAGAATGACAGGCACATAAATTCAAATGTTCACTAGAAACAAGAATTAGGCACATTTATAGCTATTGTAAATCCAATAACATCAGTAAGATAATTCAAGTACTACTGAAGATCAAGCCCTAATAAAAACAATTACTCTGGCCCAATGATTTAAAAGAATAACAGGCACAGCAATTTGAATGCTCCAAGCGGCAATTTCATAACTAAAGGATAAATTAAATTTTTTGATTTTAGGATTTACTTACCTTATAGATGAGAGGTCCACCGACTGCACTTGGTCTATCACAAGCTCTGGGAAATAAAGCCTGAAATTATGAAGAATGAATGAATATAAATGAATGCAAAAGCATACAATACTTTAAAAGTAAAACACTTTAAAAGCATACAATTTCCTCTTTTAGAAGGCACAAAAATAAAAATGCATCAATTTCATGCTAATCAATTGCAAAGATAGCAAAAGACACAAGGCATAGACATAAAGTTGGGTGTCAAGTAAAAGCCCAGATCTTGTTGAAATAAGAGCCCAAGATACTGCATGCATCAATGAGAAGAGAGCAAAAGTGAGTCAATTAATGCAAAAAGTTTATTCCAAAGACATGATAGAGAGACTTGAAATAAATTAGCAGTCCACAAGGACACTAGAGAATATCAAAAACTTTTTCAAGCAAATAAGAAGTATCATCTTAGGAACTTTATCAGTCTGACTCACTGTAATTAGAAATCTGCCACTTATGTCTACTAATTTATACTAAACTAGCTAAAACAAATTGGCTTGGCAGGTCTGAACGTGGCTATTGGTTTAATTCTAAGATGGCTACTGGTTTAATTCTAAGACTTCTAGGCAATCAAACACTCCAACTAAAGCAGAACAAAAGTTAATTAGATGTAACATTCTACTAGTTAGACTTCTTCATGTCTACATCTCCTATTCCCCCAAGAGCAGTAAAAAAATTATTAGCACCACCGCAAGATGGTGCAAACCCATGTACA
This sequence comes from Castanospermum australe, assembly GCA_019955255.1. Lineage (NCBI taxonomy): Eukaryota > Viridiplantae > Streptophyta > Magnoliopsida > Fabales > Fabaceae > Castanospermum > Castanospermum australe. The sequence continues at coordinate 2,157 of NSJW01000747.1, forward strand.
TACATTTTGAGTCCTAAATCATATTACTATAAGCCAAAAAGGCCAAGCAGACACTGCTTTTCTTAAACATTGCTTAAACTCAAAAGCATCAATGAACATCATTCCAAATAAATGACCCAGTATCATATGGAACCCAATCAAATAGATTGTTTGCTCCATAAAAGCATCAATGAACATCATTCCAAATAAAGGAAAGGAATCTTTCACTGTATTTAGCCTACAGTATTACCTTCCAGCAATTTCAATAAACAAAAAAATATGCCATAAAAAGGCTAGCTGCTTCCGTATGGACATTAATAATATTGAAAGGATCCCTCCCACCTAATCAAATGAACTCCGAAAGTATGGTCAAGCTTTCAGTTCAGAACTTCAAATCAAATACGACTCCTAATCATGAGAGTGAGCTGTAAACAAATTTAACTCTCCACTCTCCACAACCTGCATGACAATCACAGGAATTTTACTTAGTTTCATGTCTCTATGTAATCATGGATTGTAAAGGATTATGAGACTTATATGTTGCTGCACCTATCTACAGTATCTTGTGGCTCAATCCCAAGTTAAATGTGTCTTAAAAAATAACTTGATAAATGTACAAATTGTTATATAAGTAACTTGTAACTAAGTGCTGAACTAAAACTTGTGTTTCCATGTTAACCAAGTTTCTCTAATGAGTAGTTACTTAAACATTCTGTTTTTAAACTCTAATAAATGAGATATTGGATAACTAAATGAATAGAAGAGCAATAAAAAGATGATGAAGCACTTGTCAATAAAAGAAATTTTCTGCACCTGAGAAACTGGATATTGTTGAAAGATTCCTGAAACAGTAAAAAAAATAGCATTTAACACAACAATGTATATTACAAATAATAATCATAGAGATGTATAAAAATTACAACATAACATATTATAACATTTAACACTAACAAATAATAACAATTATTAAGTGTTATAAAAAGAAAAAAGAACTACATACCTGAGAGCACGCTCTTTGAAGGTCTTGTTTGAGCTGGGTAAGCTTTAATCTACTTGACTCAAGTTGCTACACATAAGCCTGTTCTAACATAGAGAAGGAATACTATTTACCACTAGTCGTATTGCTGGTTCTTATTTATCAAAGAAACAAACAACAGAGAAGAATGCAAAAGTAGCATTTAATCAACACCAAATGGTTAAAGTAAAGCATCATGGAGCACCAAAATGAAGCAAAAGAAACATTAATCAGACTTGATTTTGACTATTAAACATTGAAAGATGTGCCTAAAATGTTAGTATTGAGATAGGGTACTTACCGAGGTTCAACTTCCAAGATGTCTCTGGTTGTTGGACCACAAATCCTTCTACACTCATCTTCACTTACTCTTTAGTTAGGCACCGAACTGCAGGCTATGAAGTTCTTTAGAGATCAGTAAATGAGTAAATCATGCTTTCCTGAAATGTCACTTTATAAAATGCCTAAATTTTTAAGTGGCTAAAATGTGTTGGCGATGATGTTTAAATTTTTTTTTCTTTTTTTCTGTAAAATTTAAATTTAGATATGCTTAAGCAATTATTAGCTTTGGTGTTACATAAATAGTACTGCACTTCTAACAGATGAGCCAAGTGATGGCTAGTACCAACGTAGTTGTAGTTAACAAGCCAAGTGTTTTGCATATTTCTTGCAGCAACATACTAGGAACAATATTATCATCTGCCATAAAAATTATAGTCTTATCACGTGATTTAGGGGAGAGCAAGAGCTACCTGAGCAAGTTTGTAGAGGTACCTGTTTTTGAATTGTAGCAGCAAATGATACAAACACTTAAGCAATTATCACCGATTATTAGCCTACGAGTTACATAAATAATACTGCTGTTGTGTTACTAATAGAGAAGCCAAGCCAAGTGCCAGCCAGTATTAAAACAATTGTAGTTATGAAGACAGCACTAAATTTAAAATTTGACAACACTAAATCAGTATCATCTACCACAACAACTAGAGGTTATTATACATCACATGCTTCAGGGAAGAGCAAGAGTTATTTGACCAAGTTTATAGGGGTACCTGTTTCTGAATTAGACTTGGCGAGAATCTGATTCATTATGTTCAAAAAGTTAAATAATAAGGTCACGATGACTCACGCACCCACAATCAATTTTTACTCATTTACTCATCACATTTGAGATTCTCTATCTCTTTTCATGGATAGCAACCTCACGTGAATGCTCCTCTATGAGTCTGGGTATGAACATGTTCTCACTCACTTCTATTTGTTATTATAGATATATCATGGTATCATCCTAGTTAGCTAATGCGATGATAAGGACCGCCCAATTGTCAAAAGAGAGAGTTCTCATTTTTAGGGGAAAAGAAAGACAGAAAAAAAGGGACATTTCATGCAGCACTTAGTCCATAGATATATATATATATATATATATGTTTTTCTTTGTTTAGCTGTTTGTATATAGCATTTACACCAAGTCATACTATCCAACTAAATAGAAATAACTTTATTGGAAACCAAATTAATTCTCAACAAACAGTTTACTTTTAACTAATTTCACGAGGCAATTAGAAACAAATTTTAAAATGAAAGCAATCCCTAGACATGAGAGCAATTCCAAAATGAAGAAACAAAGAAACAACAAAAAAACTAATAATAAAGAGTATAAACTAGGAACACATTTGACATTTATCCCATTCAAAACAACCACAAAAAAGGAGGGATAGGGTAAGAAGAGAGTCACCTCAAGCTCAGCTTGAATCTCCTTGTGCTCATTCCCAGTAGCGATTGGCAATATTTTCCAATTAATAGCAACATTTGCACGAAGAGAGAAAGAATTTAAACATTAGATGCAACATATAAATGAAGATAAAATAAAAAGCAAGTCTCCCATATACCACTTTGACTTAATTGCAGTTTAAAACAAAAGCAACTTAAAATTTATTGTCGCAAATATTAGGACTTCAAGATTTAAGAGATTTAAAATAAATGAAAAGTGGTATAAAGCCTTAGCAATCAGATGTTGCCCTGAAAAGGTCTCTTTTACCCCCTAAGACACCAATAACATAACAAAAACTTAAATCAAATAACAGAATAAACCAAGCCATAAAACATCAAATCAGACCAACCTATTTAATTAGAGTCTAGCCAAAGCATTCAAACTTGTGATTGCAGGTCAAATACACACAGCACAAACTTTTACCCAAACCAACACCTTTTTCATGAAACTGACTTAGCTACGGCTTGAACTAAGAACCGTGTGCCCAATCCACACAATCCACACATCAAGAACTAGAGCCTAAGGATTGAAACATGCGACCGTGGGCCTAATCCATACATCACAAGCTTTTATCCCAGCCAACACCATTTTCATGAAACTGGCTTAGCTACGGCTTAAACTCATGACCGTGCACCCAATCCACACATCAAGAGCTCTAGCCTAAGGACTCAAACATGTGACCGTGAGCCTAGCCCACACATCAAAAGTATTTATCCTAGCCAATACCATTTTCATGAAACAGGCTTAGCTACGGCTTGAACGTATGATCGTGCGCCCAATCCACACATCAAGAACTCTAGCCTAAAGGACTCAATCTTGTGACCGTGCGCCTAACCCACACATCACAAGCATTTATCCCAGCCAACACCATTTTCATGAAACAGGCTTAGCTATAGCTTGAACTCATGACCGTGCGCCCAATCCACACATCAAGAGCTCTAGCCTAAGGACTTAAACTTGTGACCGTGCGCCTAACCCACACATCACAAGCTTTTATCCAAGCCAATACCTTTTTCATGAAACTGGCTTAGCTACGGCTTAAACGTATGACTGTGCGCCCAATCCATACATCAAGAGTTCTAGCCTAAGGACTCGAACTTGTGATCGTGCGCCTAACCCACACATCACAAGCTTTTATCCCAGCCAACACCATTTTCATGAAACAGGCTTAGCTATAGCTTGAACTCATGACCGTGCGCCCAATCCACACATCAAGAGCTCTAGCCTAAGGACTCGAACTTATGACCGTGTGCCTAATCCACACATCACAAGCTTTTTATCCCAGCTAACACCTTTTTTCATGAAACTGGCTTAGCAACGGCTTGAACGTATGACCGTGCGCCCAATCCACACATCAAGAGCTCTAGCCTAAGGACTCAAACTTGTGATCGTGCGCCTAACCCACACATCACAAGCTTTTATCCCAGCCAACACCATTTTCATGAAACAGGCTTAGCTATAGCTTGAACTCATGACCGTGCGCCCAATCCACACATCAAGAGCTCTAGCCTAAGGACTCGAACTTATGACCGTGCGCCTAATCCACACATCACAAGCTTTTATCCAAGCTAACACCTTTTTCATGAAACTGGCTTAGCTACGGCTTGAACGTATGACCGTGCGCCCAATCCACACATCAAGAGCTCTAGCCTAAGGACTCAAACTTGTGACCGTGCGCCTAACCCACACATCACAAGCATTTTATCCCAGCCAACACCATTTTCATGAAACAGGCTTAGCTAACGGCTTGAACTCATGGACCGTGCGCCCAATCCACACATCAAGAGCTCTAGCCTAAGGACTCGAACTTGTGATCGTGCGCCTAACCCACACATCACAAGCTTTTATCCCAGCCAATACCTTTTTCATGAAACTGGCTTAGCTACAGGCTTGAACATATGACCGTGCGCCCAATCCACACATCAAAAGCTCTAACCTAAGGACTCAATCTTGTGACGTGCGCCTAACCCACACATCACAAGCATTTATCCCAGCCAACACCATTTTCATGAAACAGGCTTAGCTATAGCTTGAACTCATGACCGTGCGCCCAATCCACACATCAAGAGCTCTAGCCTAAGGACTCGAACTTGTGACCGTGCGCCTAACCCACACATCACAAGCTTTTATCCCAGCCAATACCTTTTTTCATGAAACTGGCTTAGCTACGGCTTGAACGTATGACTGTGCGCCCAATCCACACATCAAGAGCTCTAGCCTAAGGACTCGAACTTGTGATCGTGCGCCTAACCCACACATCACAAGCTTTTATCCCAGCCAACACCATTTTCATGAAACAGGCTTAGCTATAGCTTGAACTCATGACCGTGCGCCCAATCCACACATCAAGAGCTCTAGCTAAGGACTCGAACTTGTGACCGTGCGCCTAATCCACACATCACAAGCTTTTATCCCAAGCTAACACCTTTTTCATGAAATTGGCTTAGCTACGGCTTGAACATATGACCGTGCGCCCAATCCACACATCAAAAGCTCTAGCCTAAGGACTCGAACTTGTGACCGTGCGCCTAACCCACACATCACAAGCATTTATCCCAACCAACACCATTTCCATTAAACAGGCTTAGCTACGGCTTGAACTCATGACCGTGCGCCTAATCCACACATCACAAGCTTTTATCCCAACCAACACCTTTTTCTTGAAACTGGCTTAACTACGGCTTGATCGTATGACCGTGCGCCCAATCCACACATCAAGTGCAACAAGTACCATAGACCATGAGCAAAACCATATTTGACGAATTTCAAGGGTATTCTAATAAGCTTTCTTCAACATCAACACTCTTCTGCTGTTAAACCGTAAAGCTAAACAATCTAAAAGCCTGAATCCATTCCTTTATTGATCCAATCCCTACTCAACCGTATATAAACAATCATCATTTGACTTCCAAACTTAATCTGTAGTCACACCTAAATACATGAAAAACTACAAGAAATGAAAATAGAGAAAAGAAAACACCATAAACTAAAACTTATAAAAAAAAATGTCAAGGAAAGTACATACCAAAGGGAAATCTAACAATCTAAAAGGTGAACACCTAAAATAAGTTTCAGAATCTATAAATAATTAGCGTAATCTCAAAAAAAAAAAAAAGAAAACTAACAAGCATAAGGTGAAATTAAGCTATAAAATGCATTAACGAGAAAACACACCCTAGTTTTATGCATGGAGCGGTTGATGTCTTCTTCATCATACAACATCATTCAACAGAAACCTTGCTCACTTCACAAAATTGACAAAACACAAACTAATCAAATCAAAACATCATGAATTTATGATCACTAAAAAGCACAGAAAAAGAAAAGGACAAAGGATGCCCCTGTGTGTGATCATTACCTGAGAGAATTTTTATCACAGTTATTACCAGCTCCACAAAAGAAAACGGGGTTGCCTGAGGACTCAACTTTCCTTTCAGCCCAAGCAAATGAGTCTATTATGGCAAAGTAAATATGAAGACTGATAAAGTAACAAGTTCAACAAGATAAGAATGCAACAAAACTTGCAGTACACAATACAGATGGAAAGCCACAGAAGCAAAATTCAAGACAACAAAAATCATATCTATTAAAAAAAAAATACTAGAACAAGATTCTAAGTAAACAGGCAAAGAACACATGTAAACCTGATTGTCTTTACTTAGGAATGTAGAATTTTCCATGATCTTCAGGCATTTGAGAAGTAGGGTTAGGCTCTTCAGCTGTTTGTCATTTCTCAGATCTTTGGTAGACAAAGAACTATCCTCCATCCAACACTGAAAGACAAATCCATGGGTTTTAAGACAATCATTACCCCAAATAAATTAATCTACAATCAGACAGCATTTGGCAAATAGGAAACAACAAGAACAAACATATTATTCACAAGTCCAATTTACCACATAGAAACGAAATATCTGTACCCATTACTTAATTTCATCTGTTAAAGGCAAATCCGGAGGTATTAAGCCAAGGGGGTACATATATATAAAAACCGATGTACCAAAGAACGCAGAAGTATTAAAATTAACACCATGTACCATAAGTTCTTATTTAAGGAAGCAAACATAAGGGACTTAGTGGTGATGCAAGGACAAAACACAATATCTCATCTCACAGCAAGAAATATCTATCAGAAAATGTTCTCTCTAATTTAGACTGTCTCTGTCAAATTTTTGCTCAAGTTATCTTGTACAAATATAGTGAAGCATACATGAAAATTGAACTAACATACAAGCTCACGCCTCCAAATCTGAATGACAATTCATGGTGACTTCAAAGACAGCATCAAGTCCTCCATGCTTCCTTAGTTTTTCTTTAAAATTTCCACCAGCCTTCCGTACTGCACCAGAGGTTTCTGAACGCATGCAGTCCCCCCACACCATCCAAAAAATATAAAAGAATAGTTAGCAGAGGTTTCAATTACAGAAAGCAATTGATTAATGCCATAAAAGAATATACATAGACTCAGCAGGACCACAAGAGGCTACAAAGTTCATAGAAATTAGTTCCTGTCAACTATAAGCACCACAACATTAATTATTGGTTGCATTAGAATTTTAACTCGTGTATAGAGAAAGTTTACCACATAGAATCATAATTTACAAGGGGAAAACTATGAAGTCTTGATTGATTTGAGAAGGAAATACACATAAACAGCACCACTGCAAGAGAACTCAATATTTTTAGCCCCCTAGAAATTTGTGAATAAACAAGCAGATTCCATCTCATTAATTTATCTGTATTTCAATATCATGTTGACACCTTCAAGCATTGAGAAGCAATACAAGTAACAACAATAAGACTGATTACATCAACTTTTCATTAATGAGTTCTAAACATCATTACAAGTTTACAACTAAACAAATTTGGCGATCTATTGTTATTTTTGTACAAGAAAATCAAACTGGATATAAATGAGGGAACAGAATATCTTCAGCCAATAATATAAAATGAGGAAGTTGATATTCTGTACAATACCATCAAGAGAAATGGCTCAGTAATGCTAACCATTTTGGGCATAACTCTGGCCTCTCTACCCCACTGTCATTTCGACAAGTTGTTTTCAGTTCTTTACAATTTACTAGAATTTCTTGAACTCTAGAAAAAATTGCAACAGAACTGGAGTCCAATCTTTCCATTGTATTCTTTAATATGTTAGCATTCTTACTCAATGCTAGAAGTCTAGAGCCAAATTTTGGCGCTCTGTCTTCAATAGCTGTGGAGACAATTGGTCTCGAACAACTTGATTAGAAATCGAACACAACCAGGTGATTCAAGGAGGTGGTCATCTTGACCCTGAAACACAAGCATATCCAGTAAGCACAGGCACAAAGTGAATCATGTATTCATGTAGATTGACAGATTATAGAGCCCAAACAAAGTATCAGAATGGAAATATATGCCATTGAATAATCACTCTTGTCCAGAAAAGATCAGATGTGAAGCCCTAGCATAAATTTACCAGAATATTCAAGATAAATTTATTCATAAATAATATTAATCCTATATATTTCCAGTCTATAATGAGTTCCCACAATATTTCCTTATTAAGGACAAGCTTACAAGGTATAATGGAACAAGCAGATGAAAATAAGCAGCAAAGAATCATTGGAGAATTGTGAATGTTAAGTATAGATTTCCCACTGGCCATGAACAAAATGCTAGGAACTAGGAAGTTTGGGAATTGAGGAACCAAAATACCAAACACATACAACCCACCAAGAGTAAAGGTATGACAGAACAAAACTTAGCGGGAATGAACCCCATTGAAGGACTATGTATATTGCAAGTACAGCTTCCTCCACTGACTATGAACAAATACCAATAATTTTGCAAGTATAGCTCCTATTCCTCATGTATGAGTATAATATATATATATATATATATATATATATACATCTATGCATATAAAAGCCAGAGCCACTCCTTGATTTCTTCTTTTCTTCCAACTGAGACATAAACCAAAACTGAAAAACCTTACATACTGAAATGTTTGGCCATGGTTTTTTAAATAGTTGATACCACATGGCTCACTGATAGTATAAAATTTCTTAGTGGATCAAATTAAATCCAAAA